>JBBPNX010000539.1:0-17646 GCA_038091155.1 Harrya chromipes | reverse complement strand
GGAACACTAGCTATAAATAAGAATGCACCTGTGACTGACTATGTTTAACCCTCTGAACCTGATGGTAACCTTTTCCAAGTCTAGTAAAATCAGCTGATTGCATTGCATAACTTTCCCCTCCTACTTTCAAATTTTCTATACATCGTTCTAGAATAGGTTTGACATCTTCCCTTGGTTTATTTCATTGCTGGAGGTAGGTTAGAAAGACACCTGAGGTCTCTGGGATCGTATTTCACACCATGGGACTATCTTGCCTCCTGTCCCCTCAGCAAAGATCAATTTTTCTAGACACAGGAACGCTAGCTAAAAACAAGGACACACCTGTTGCTACCACTATCTGACCCTCTGAACACGATGGTAACGTCTCCTAAGGTCAATAAAATCAGCTGAGCGAATGGCAAAGCTTTCTCCTCCTACTTTTTGAATTTTCTTATACATCGTTCTAGAATAGGTTTGGCATCTTCCCCAAGTTGATTCCATCGCTGGAAGTGGCCTAGAAAGCCACCTGGGGTCTCTGGGATCGTATTTCACACCATGGGACTACCTTGCCTCCTGCCCCCTCAGCAAAGATCAATTTTTCTAGCCTCAGGAACACTAGCTAAAAACAAGGACACACCTGTGCCTACCAGTATTCGACCCTCTGAACACAATGGTAACATTTTCCAAGGCCAATAAAATCAGCTGAGCGAATGGCACAACTGTCTCCTCCTCCTCTATCAACAATTATGGTATAACATACCAAAGGACTGTTCCACAACCATGCTAGCATTTTTCTAGGGGGTTTTTGAACCCTCTGAATCCATTGGTGACATCCATAACACCCAGAAAAATCACCTTCATATTGATCTCGCATCCATGTCTCAAACAACCTTGTTTGATTTTTATCTCCACAACCCAACCGCCGTTTTCCTTGACCAAGGGATCAAAATAATCGTATAAACAGGCTCTTATTTATGGTATACTTTGCTAAGCATTCTGACATTTTCATTTTGAATCTTAATTCCCAGATGACCCAATAAATTAACGGTTTGATGTTCACACCTTATCTCGGATACTCGTGCTGTGCTAAAATAATTCTTACTCCGCTCCTAGATATAAGGGACGGTAGTAAGTACAATCATTGTTCTGCTCAACTCAGGTCTGATGAGTCTATTGGACAAAACAAGGTGGGGAGGTATTAGTTATCTCCCCCTGTCACCTGTTGAGCCTCTGCTCCAATCACTAAATGTCTCCAATACGAGGGAGCGAAGCGACCAAGTGTTGTTGACTTCAAAACCCTAAACTCTTAACCCTTAACCCTAAGGGTTCCTTGAAGTAAGTCAAGTTCTTGTGATCTGTCATATTGATGATGGTGTGAGGAGTGCCAGAGAGATACTGGTGCCATTCTTCAAGGGCACGGATGACTGCAAGAAATTCGCGGTCATAGATGTCGTAATTGCATTCTGCTGGAGAGAACATCTCTGAGAAGTAAGCACAAGGATGGAGGTCGCTGTTGGAGTCCTTTTGCATAAGGACTGCACCAGAGGCAATGAGAGAGGTGTCCATCATAACGTAGAATGGACGAGAGGGATCTGGCATGTGGAGTACTGGATTGGAGAGGAAGGCGTCCTTTAGCGACTGGAAGGCAAACTGTTGCTCAGGGCCCCATTGCCACTCAGATGACTTTTGGGTGAGGACATGGAGGGGGCGGGCAATTTCAGAAAAGTTTGGGATGAACTTGCGATAGAAATTGCAGAATCCGATGAACGATCGGACTGCCTTGACTGACCGGGGCGGTTCCCAGTTGCAGATGGCAGAGAGTTTAGTGGGGTCCATCTGGACTTGGTCATCCTTGATGACCATACCAAGGTATTCTACCTCGGTGACGTTGAAGGAGCACTTGTTGAGTTTCAAGTGCAGCTGGTGCTCCTTCATGCGAGTGAGAACACAGCAGGTACGGTCTTCGTGTTGGACGAGGTTACTGCTGTGAATTAAAAGATCATTCATATAGATGATCAGCCATCCTTCGGCAATCATATTGCCAAAGACATGGTCCATGAAGGCTTGGTGTTACGGACTTTCCTATAGACGATTGGCTATCGGCGACGCCTCTTGAAGGCGACGGCAATGGCACATTTTCTTTTTCTTTTACTCCATACGATACTCCTTTACGCGACAGCTTTCCTGTCTTAGATTCCTACTTTACGTGGCCCGATGTGGACCACTCGATACCTTCTTCGATGACGGGTGGCTGGTTCGAGAGTAATCCCGATCAGTGGCTCTGATTCTAGAAGCGGCTCTCCGCTTCTCCTTATGGGTACCGTGGATTCCCTCCTTCTGCTCCACGGATCTCCACTTTACCTTTTACATATAATTCCTCTTTCATACGTGGCTCTCCGCTTTCCTCTTTCGGATGACTCCTTTGGGACATCCTGTATTCGTAGTGTGGTCTCCCGCATGGACTCCCGCTTCTCCTTCTGGATGCTTCCCATATCCAGATAGATTCCTTTTATATCCACGTCTCTTTACGTATATAAGGCGCTTCCCACCTTCCTATGTTCCTTAGCTAGTTCTGCGCAATTCAGCGTACTTCTAAGACTCCACTCGGTGTGAGACTTCTCCCTCACGGTCGAAGACCCTCAGCATCGCGGATCAAGGCCCTCTTCCTAACGGACGTCGCTGCCTTTGGATCCAGTTCCCGATTCCTAGCTCGAAGGCGTAGGTGAGTCATCGCCGCCTAAGAGTTAGCTGGTACAGAGTCTAGTGATTGTACGCTCTCGCGTAACACTTGGAAGGTTGGGGGACCATTGCACATCCCAAAGAACATGATGAGGGGTTTGAAGAGACCAAAGGAGGTGATGAAGGCAGCCTTCCATTGGTCGCTGTCCTTGATGCGAATGTTGTTAAATCCCCAATGGATGTCCATCTTCGTGAAGATGGTAGAATCTTTGAGACGATCCATGAGATCGGAGATGAGGGGGAGTGGGTAAGCATTCTTAACAGTGTGCTCATTAAGATAGCGGTAATCCTGGCAAGGACAAAGCTTGCCATCCTGCTTGTTGACAAAGAAGAAGGGGGTGGCCTGGAGGGATTTGGAGTGGCAAATGGTCCCCTTCTTCAGGTGTTCCTCGATGAAGTCGAGGCAAGCTGTCGGTTTAGCGGGATTGAGTGGGTACGCTTTGGCACGTCGTGTGGTGAAGGTCTCCTTGAGATCTATGGAATGATCAAAGTCGCAGGACGGGGGAATGAAGGTGTCGGAGGGTTCTTCAAAGACAGATGCATAGGCTGCAAATTGTGGGGGTAGTTTGGGCTTCTCTTTCTTGATGGCCATGGCTATTTCTGTAGAAAGAGTGATTTTCCTGATCACATGGGGGTCGTCTGGAAAAGCCGCTGTAGCCGCTTTGTTGAGGAGACGACGGAGACCGTCTTGATGGTCGTATTTGAGATAGTGGACTAGATACTGCTGTGCCTCTGCAATAAGCGAATCATGTCGGGGGGTGGTGATTCTGTTGGGAATGGTTACCCATCCTTGGGCCTAGTCTATGGTGGGGTTGATATCGATCAACCAAGGGATGCCCAGGATGATGTTCTGGGAGCTGCAATTGATGATGAAGAGTTCTCGTTCGTCTTCTATGTCACAGTAGCATAAGGTCACTTTGACCTTAAAGCGTATCTCACTGGCCTTGTTGCGAGTTCCATCTACATTGCTGGCAGAAAGAGGTTTCTCCAGCCGGATAAGGGGGATGCGATGGCGCTTCACAAAGGCCATGTCGATGAAAGATCCGGTTGCTCCGGAATCTATGAGTGTGGTGGTGTCAGCGATTTCTCCCTGTTCCCGAGCATAGAGTGAAATGGGGATCATCATTGCTCTAGAGGCTCTTTGGGATACAAATACAGGGGAGATAACGTGAGAGGGGCTAGACACTGTCCTAGGCCCTCTGTCTAAAAATCCTTGCTTTCCTCCACAGAGGTAAAGCGGTTGATTTGATGACCTTCTTTGTTAAGTCCTTCTTCAATGCATATCTTTAGCATGTGTAGGGCCTCCACAGAGTTAAGCCCTCAGCCATTCATGTAGGCAGTCAGAGGATCCCCTGATAGTGGTTGCGCTACTGTAGATCCCTGGGTTCCCATGTTCTCTGTTGCGATATGATGGCCACAGTACATGGGTCGCTCGACTAACGGCACTCTGAGTGATAGCTAACCCAACCACAAGAAGATAGAAGGATAGTGTTGTCTTTGGATACCGATAGACGTAGGGGACGAGAGAACAAACAAGGAACAGCTTAGTCAACTAACCAATGCACTATGGGGTGAATCACAGTTATTGATAGGACTGGGGAACTACGGTAGGTACATGGTGCTTTATATACGGTAGGCGACCACTATTAGTAATCCAGTCCAGGGCGTAGGGTATTCTCATAAGCATGATGTCATAGATAAGGAAAAGGGTTCTTAATCAATAGCATAAAGAGTGGGAGTCTAGACCAGGAGGAACGAGGGGACAACGTGTAGGCCAGGAGGTAGGCTCGAGGCATGATGTCAGAGATAGGGTAAAGGAATACCTGGGTCTAGGCTGTATCACGTGATGGGCGGGGCTAGACTGCTTAGTCAGCAAGTCACGTGATCTGCTAAAGGTAATCATTAGTGCAATCGCAAGTGTGACAAGTCTTGCATTGCGTAGAAGACAAAAAGTAAAGGAATGTTATGACAGATTCATAACATTCTCTGTGGTATGAATTTGTTGGTGGTGCTGGGGCGTGGTGTAGCACGGTGGGCGATTGTTGCCCTGCATTCCCGATCCTTTCCAGTGGTTGGATGATCGACATCCTGGTTGATGGCAAACAAAGCACTTGTTGGTTCATAGGTGCTCTGCTCGTTCTGTAGGGGAGAGTCTGATGGAGTCGACATCCATGGCGTCAGAGTCTCTAGACCTGGAGGGGACTACCGAAGTAGTGGAGGAGATATAAGAGTGGCGTCCTTTGCGAAGCTGCTCGGTTTTGATGATGGTGTGATAGAACTGCAAGGCTTTGGCAAGCCAAGCATCCGCAGTAGTGGGTTCTTCTGGAATGGCAGTCATCATCATAGCGAGGCGAGATGAAACAGCTCGTTTGAGGAGGTCCTTGAGTACCCCTTGGTCGGAGAGTCCACTCCGGGTGGATTCGAGTTGGAAAGCGGTTCAGAATGTGTCAAAGTTCCCATTGAAGGGAGATCCTTCCATTTGTATATCTTGGAGGGTCATGCAGGCTCTGTCCTGGAGGTCGGCAGGGATGAAAGCGTCTTTAAACGACGAGATGAGGTCGAGAAGGATCTGCTTGTCCGTGGTTTTGTCAGTGTTGTAAGAGTTGAGTTTCATGTACCAGCCTTCAGAAAATACTGTCCCTCGTCCTTTGTTCATCTTGTTGAGCAGAGTAATAACCTGTGCGCGCGCAGTGTATTTCTTGTCGTTCATGGCAAAATAATGCACCATGCCTTGCAACCACCTATTGGCATCTTCGCCTTTACTGCTGAAGTCTTCTGGGAGACCAGCCTTGAGTTCATCATTGCCCATGTCGTCTTCTTGGTCTACAGTGATGGGGGAGGGGGATCTGGGAGGAGGAGGGGACGCTGGGGGTGCAGGTGCGGAAGAGGGTTCTCGGGGAGGAGAGAACGGGGCAGGGGTCTGTTCAGTGGAGTGCAGGTCAGAATGGAAGGGGGTGGGGTTTTGAGAGCTTCCTGTGATTCTTCGCGCGCTTGGTAAACCTTGGGAGGGAGGGTGCGGCGGCTGAGAAAAATAAGAAGCTTGAGGAGCGCAAACAGGAGACGCGGATTGATACGGATTGGCGTACGGTGGGGAGGATGGTTCTTCGGGTTCACTGTCTGTGTCTACATTCAATGTTGCAAGGTTGATACATTTTGTGTTGGGCTTGTGCGGGTCCTCTGCAATAGAAGCAGGGACAAAAGTTCAGCTAGTTCTTTTGTTACGCGAGAACATACAATCACTAGACATGAGGCGGCTTGGCTGTCAGGCGGCGATGTCTCACCCACGCCTTAGGCTAGCAGAGCGAAGTGTGGATCCGAAGGCAGTGACATCCGTTAGGAAAAAGGCCTTGATCCGCGATGCTGAGGGTCTTCAACCGTTAGGGAGAAGTCTCACACCAAGTGGAGTCTAGGAAGTACGCTGAATTGCGCAGAACTAGCTAAGGGACATAGAAGGCGAGGAAGTGCCTTATATACATAAAGAGACATGGATATAAGTGGAATAGGCTGGATATAGAAAGCATCCAGAAGGAGAAGCAGGTGTCCGTACAGGAGACCGTAGTATGAATACAGGATGTTCTGAAGGGAGTCATCCGAAAGGGGAAACATACGTAAAGGGATAAGATTGAGATCCGCGGAGAGGATCAAAGGAATCCGCGGTACCCATAAGGAGAAGCGGAGCGCCGCTTCTGATTAGAGCCATTGGTCGGGATTGCTCTCGAACCAACCACCCGTCATCGAAGAAGGGATTGAATGGTCCACATCAGGCCATGCGAAGTAAGAGTCTAAGATGGGGAATCCATCGTGTAAAGGAGTCTCAAAGGGAGTAAAAGAAAAAGAAAAAGTCCTGTCGCCATTACCCTCTAAGGGTGTGGCCGATAGCCAATCATCTATGGGGAAATCCGTAACACCCCCTACTTCCATGATCAACTGATCTAATTCTACTGCACCCTCCTTTCTTGTTTGACCACCTATTATGCATGATGAGAGCGCTCATGGCACTACCCTGGAATTTCTGACCTCAATGGGTAGCAAGGTATGGCCGATTATCTCGATCATTTTCTCATTCAAAAACATAATTAATGTATTGTATGCATGGCGCCAGCAAAAAGACTGGATGACCATGATGGGAGGTGATGTCGCACGGCATAAGGGAGTTGGTGAGTCCTTTCTCATCTCTACTGGCTTCTAGTTAAAATGACAATGAATCCAGGGCTGCCTATCAAATGCCACCTACTTTGACTCATGGACGTGGATGTTGTAAGAACCACTTAAAACAGGGACCGTCTCAGGGGTCACGTCAAGGCCCGCGCAAACAGATATGAGGAGAGTGTATGAGAAGAGGACTTGTAGTCAGTTAGACCAGGCTTTCACCGTGAATCCAAATGAATACGACTAAGGGAAAGACTACGATACATGAGGGTTTATATACTATGGCTACAGTGATGACTAATCATCCATGAGGTGAATGCATGTTGTACACGTGTGAGATAACAATAATAGTAGCCAATGGCATAAAGGGAGCTTATCAGAAGTATGGCGTAGCGTGGGAGCGAACCGGTAAAGATAGAAGGCGAAGTAACTGGGTCTGGAGCGATCTGGCCAAAGGAAGTCTAGACCAGTATCTATAAAGGGAACCATAAGTTAGGGTCAGGGGTTAAGTTAGGTTAAAGTCTTTGAAAATCGTAACAGACGTGGGCATGGGCGTGGGCATGGGCATTCTCGCGGTCAAATACTTCCTGCACCATCTTCGTCCAACATTCTTCCATTTGTTGGATCACCCTATACTCCGTCTGCACCAGGCTTCCAGCAAGCTGTCACAACCAATACCCTTGGGCCTACCCATCCCTCACCCGCCCCAGGCCCACCAGGTTTCCAGGATGCTGCCACAACAACCCTCCGCACATTCAATGCACAAGGCGCTGTGACCAATACCTCAGGCTCATCCATAGATGTAAGGCTACAGGCTGCTGCGGACATGATTAGAGTAAGTCATTTTCATCGCATCCTATTGTATCCACTCTCATGCAATTCTTACTTCACACTGCAGGCAAGTGGACGAGAGGTGGATGTGCTTGCTGACCACCAGCAATGACGTGGTTCAAACATACCTTCACAAAACCATCTTCGAGGCTTTACAGAACCTAGCTATCTCAACCCATTCCCCCTTTCCCGCACTTCATCAACCATGGGCACAAGTATGCACTACACTCAGGCTAGTGGCATGTCCAGTGGCAGTTCCCATGGAACGCCAAAAATGTCTGATTATTCCGAGGAGATACAGAACGTACTACGTGATGCCCACCTATGGGTATTGAATGACATGATATCAGACATGAAGGTAGGCTGGCTTTATGGTAGCGCAAAGAAAGAGCTTCGCATCTCGAACTTGAGCGAAAATTTCTATGCCACATGCAATGAATTGAAAATGAGTAAGTTTCTATCCTTGTCTAGGGCATTCAATCATTTCTCACTGGTGTTTCAGAGGTCATCTTTGATAAAGGTTTCACATTTCTTGTAAGTCTTGCACTGGCATGAATAGATTACTGTTTCCCTCCACTTATGAGCTCACGTAGCTGGCAAAGGAGCTCACAGGCTTAAGGTCTAAACTGGTTGAGTTTGCGGAGACCTTTGCCTCCAAATTCATTGAATGCCCTGATCCCACAATCAGCAATGACCCTTCTGCTTTGAGTCAGTGGAAAAGCAATCAGGCTGCCTTGGTTACTGACTACACGGACGCCACCAATTTTTTCCTTCATGAGCGTAACTCAGCGGTGAGTAACCCACATCATGAACTTACCCATACCAACCTCAATTGCAGGGAGACATCACGCGTTTCTTTGGAAACTCAACTTTTGAAGAGTTCCATACTAACTTCTGGTACACGCAGAAGATCTCGCCTGTTCGTTACTTCAAAGAAAATTACCAGACCACACCTCTTCCTGTTACGATTTTCAAGACTTTTACCTAACTTAAACCCTTATCATTATCCTTATCCTACTTAGGGTTAGGGTTCCCTTTATAGATACTGGCCTAGACTTAGCCAGATTGTTCTAGATACTGGTTACTTTACTTTCCCGATTAACCAGATCGCTCCCACACTATGTCATAGATATGACATGCCTTCTACACATGCCGATAAGCACCCTTTACGCCATTGGATGGCTATTCTTGCTATCTCATTAGTCATGCTTAGTCATAGATAGCCCAACAGTATAAGTACCTGCCTGTACCTACAGTCGTTTCCCCAGTCGTATTCATTTGGTTCTTGGGTTATCCCAGCTGGACATCAAGGACTAACTCCTCTTCTTCTCCCCTCTCCTCTAGTCTGTTTGTGCGGGTCTTAGCGTGATCCCCAAAGCATAGTGTTTTGGTTGTTTTGACTCTCTGGTCATAACACTTCCAATGTACGCACTTTCCGGTGTTGCAGTGAGTACTATTTCTCACTATGTTTCTTCATTTTAAATCCTTTGACAGCTCCTCGTGCTCTCCGTCGTGAAGCTACTGGCCAATTATCCAATCGTGGCGACACACTCTGCTTTGAAGGGTCTATCTTTGGCCCTATTTTTGACGCATACTTGGAAGCGCTGAACGAGGTCTGTCAGCAGGATAATTCAGAGCTTAGCGAGGCACTCCGAGCTCGCCTTTTATTGTTGCACACACAAGGACTGTGAGTGCCAGTACAACATTTACTACTACTCAACTGACAATCACAACAGCACGCTGCTGGCCACCTCAGGGCCCAGATCTCCACGCAAGGTTGCTGCCGTTGCGATTCCTGCCTCTGTATGCACAACTTGGCAGGCCCAGCCTGTATCCTTCCCCCAGCCGCCCCCACTGTTGTTTGGAGGACTTATGGAGGGGGAGGCTGGCCCGTCACAACCCGGGCCTACCTCAGCAGTGGCCGGTTCAAGTTCAAGATCATCCTTTGAAGTTGGCGACAACTTCTCATACTATTCAGATTCTCAAGCTTTCACTGGCTATGCCAGCAATGATCTCTTGCACGCTGTAGATGCTACAACATCTGCCTTTGAGTATTTGGATGATGGATATGCAGGTACTCAGGTTGGTAGGGGCATTTTGTACTAGTATGCAAACTATGGTATTCCTGATTCTTGTACATGACTGTGACGATAAGATTTATGTGACCGTGACTGTGATCAGCTGTTTGGAGTGCCATATGATTTGTAAGCCAAAATATAATTCATTGTTATTTGTCACTGGTTTACAGACCTAGCAATGCAAATAAAATCATATATGTCGTCTCAAAATGTATCAACCTAGTTTACAGAGTGACCGCCGTAAGCATTTGTACAAAGTAGGGTGTTATGTATTGTGTATGTAAGTGTCTTGGTTGTCCCAAGACATTGTTTTCATCCTTGTTGTCAGGACAAGCAAGGACACGTCAGGACTACTGTCCAGCCCACTGATGAGTGGGTAGATTAATGTGTATGGTCATGTTGAAAGCACGACAAGGAATGCAACATGAGCAATCTCGGCTTCTCTGCAGAACCACAAAGAGTACATACCCGATTTTGGTTGTGACGAGTATATAGTAACCGGTGATAACGTCGACGATGATGAATGCGCCCACTAAATATGTTGCAAGGAAAAGGGTGGCATGAAGGAACTTTGATGAGGCGATTTGTCCATTTCTGCCTACAAGACAAGTATTTTCACCCTTCTTGAAGAAGAGATCTACTCTGGCAGGGTCACCATCTTCGATTTCACAGTAGACTGTAGACTGCGAGCCCAGCCCGGTCGCTGAAGAGCACGAGAACACTGTTGGACGTCGGTCATTATTAGCTTGATGGGACCACTGGGAAATATGCCCTCCAGAGCTCGTACTGTGTCCATCTGTTTCAATGTTTGCAAAGTTTGGTATCTTTCACTGTGGTACTGGATGGCTTGTATATTTGCGACCTGCTCGCACTCCTTGGTTGGTTGTTTAGTGTTAAATCAGGGATGACGCAACTGCATAAGCACTTTCCACAGGTATGGAAAGAGTTTAGCAAGCCTCGTGGATCATTCTAAGATTTGCTTCCTCAACTCGTATGCGACGCATCGTGATTCGGGTTGGATGAACAACAATGGGCCGATCAAGGTTCCTCGTGATTCCGGAGTGGTACGTATTGTCAATGGACGACATGCGGAGGACAATGATTGATTGATCAAACCGCGATACGCGACCAGTGCGGGTTACCCCATGTATTCCGCGACAACCAAATCAAGCGAGGATAAGTGTGTAAAGGAGACGAAAATCACGGTGCAGGTGAGCAACAGTTGTCTCACGCTTGCGATCCTAGACTCCGATCATGGAATGTCAAAGACAGGTTGTTCTATGATTCTAACAAAGGTGAGCGCTAGCCTGAGTGCGTGTGGTAGTCAAGTATGAACGACTCAAAAGAACTTGAGGCTTGAGCTAACGAGGCTGTTACATCACGAGTGAGTTCGTCTCCGGCAGATAAGTGACTAGTCTCCCAAAACTGACCATACTTCGATATTAGAAGACATACTTTCAAAAAGTTTACAGCCTGTATGGCTGCGGGATCCGGAAGCAGCTTCGACATTAACATTAATATTTGGGTAGTGACTTGCCCTTCAGCTGCAGCAAGCCTTCGACGAGGTTAGTACTAGCTAATGCAACGAGAGAAGAACGGAGTAAATAGTCAACAGACATGTAGGTGTTCGAGTCCAAAGTTCAACAGAGTAAATATCTCATTTTCAAAGTCATCATCATAATTGGTTGCTAAGACCCGTCGTCATTTCCAAGATACATATCTGCCAAATCCACACTTTGAACGGCAGACAGACGCCAGAAGCGTATCAACCACGTGTCAATGGTCATAGCGACGGCCACCTCTCGGTACGTACGACGCAGTGGACCATCCAGGCCTCAGGCAGGGAAAAAGGCAACCGAAATTACTTGGCCTAGTAAGCTTCCGTAGTAATATCTAGTATGGCGTACCAAGAGCTCAATAAACCCAGAGGAACTCATACGCGCTAAGAAGTTGAGAAGAGCTGACCTTCTTTGAAGCATCCTCAGCGAGGAGCAAGACTCGGGCTGTCAAGACAACCTTCCACTGGATTCGTCTGGTCATGAGAATAGATTGGCAACACAAATATTTCAAACGCAAAAGTTTTGAAAGAACATCAAGATACCGCCTGGTGCAGTTGCGTTTCCTGACGACCGTTCCTCCTGGCTATCTTTTTGATTCTTGGTACATTCGGAGTCGCAATTTGGATACATAGAGATGCGTGTTGAGTAGCACGGGTTTAGTTTAATTCCCACGGTACTCATCCTTCCTTCATCTACTGGCGTTGAGCTCGTCGTCGTCCTAATCCCTTGCTCGCTGTGTACAACGACGACGACTGTTATATTTCACGCCCGCCGTGGTTGATGACCTGCTGCGCTCATTCTGATGCCGCCGCGTTCACTCGTTCCTTCCTCGAGGCGCCCTTTGTCCGCAATATTCCTAGGATCGTTGCCACCTACGGATCTCAAGGAAGCCAATATCCCTGACCTTCCTGAGCCCCCGGAGAGTCCCGACGTTGTTTCCTCTTCTGGGTTTTTGCCATCTCCTCCAGCAACCAATTCTACCGGCAGCGGCTCAACTGGTGACAATAACAGCGCGAACTCTGGCAGCGTCAGGCAACGTCCAGTTTCGTATTCAGGTTCTCCAAGTACAATGATGCCCATCGAGACGTATGACAAGCCCATTTTTATGTCCAAGACTTCAAGACCCAATTCTGATGACGAAGATGACGAAAATGACCATGCAGGTGAAGAAGACCATACCGCCAGGCTTGACCGCAGCCTTGGGGTCAACAGTCCCAGCGAGAATATTGCAGCGCTCCAGCGGGTTAAGAGTCTCGCTCAGCGAAACCGAATGGTAAGCCTGCTGCGCCTCTCCTCGACTGTGACTCATTGCATGCCCTTGTCCCACCCCACGTGTTGTGGTATATTCCTGGCAACCTTCGGAAATTCCTGATTGGTTTTGGCATCTTCCAATATCAAAATGCATTCTTGATGCCTATATGCTATCCAACCTGCCTTGTTTGCCGTTTTAACTTATGGCAGGCACTAGATAAACTTTCTTCCCGCCTCAATACTCCATCACCAACCCATACTTCTCGTTCACCCAACGCCCCTTCTTCATCGGCCTCCACTGCATCATCATCTCGCCTCTCATCTCATTCGCACTCGCAGTCCGTATCGCAACTTCAACGCAATGATACCCTTTCAGGATCTGAGACCGAGCGAGAGAGTCTACGCGCGCCAACTCCCTCCCGTTCCGATTCCAATTCCCATTCTTACCGCTCGTCATCTCCTGAACGTTCATCGACTCCGCCGTCTGCGTCCAGTTCCCGTCCACGGCGAAGGCTCACTTCTGTACCAACGCCTCCGGAGACGCGTCAGGCGTCTCCTGGTCCATCACGTACCCCCCGAAAACGAGTATCCATGGCGAGTGCTGTCTCTGTTCAGTATGCAGAAAGCGGGAGATACAGTAGAAATGATCATGATGTTACTGAGGCAGCGCTGGCCGCTGTAGCTTCCTCACGGAGGAGTCCCACAGGAAAGAAGTCCCGACAACCACTTCCGAGGGAATTCAGGGATAGGGAACGGCGGAGCTTGGACGGGCGGGTTAGTGGCATGGTTGAGCTACATTCACCCAGTCGGCTAACAACTATTTTCCTAGAATTCGATCGAGCCTATGATTTCACACCGTGCGTCATTCCGAGATAATGGGTATGATGATTATTCGCCCAGAACCGCGGCGCATACAGCGATGAATGCAAGTGCCTTGCAGTATTCCCCCAGCGGTGCACGGTCCACTCGATTTTCCACTGTGAGGGATCTTACACGACGACATCAGACTCGCTGGCTTTTCGATGATACGTCCGGTAATACTGCAGATGGCGGGCGAAGGCAGTCCCAGCGAGGTGGAAGTGCAGAGAGTGCACTAAATGGTGGCTCGGGTGCAACCGGGAGACTGGCAGGTGAAAGCTTGCGTGCAGCTGGGATCGGCATGCGCGGCAGTGGGAGACAGGGGGCACCGTCGAATGAGGATGTGTTTGGCGAAGGACGCGATGCTAAGGTGTCTGTGCGCGCGGCACGCTCGAGTGTAGCTGGCCCGAGTAGTGGTCGCACGGTGGAGTTGCAGGACGAGGAAAGGCAGGGGCGACCTGATGCTGATAACAAGAGTCGAGCGAGTGGATCCAGCCCGCGTGTCTGCGAGCCTATTGCTCTACCTGTTCGCCCCCATTTGCGTTCAGATCCGCCTCGGGCACCTACCGCCTTGGTTACAGAACGGGATGCGAGAGGCACAGGACATGGCGTTTCATCCCGGCCTGCCACGTCTATGGCGGACTATTTCCACAGGGAGAACAGTTCCAGGAACAGAGATTATTCGATTCGGTCCAGGAGAACCACGTACGACCTTTCGGATAGACCAGAGTCTCGACACTCACCGACGACGCACAACACATTCATGTCTCAAACGCCCAGCGATCCTGACAGGCCTCGCACAGCTGTTCTCTCCGGCCGCAATACCAGCTTCACTCCAGCTGGTACTGGCCCCTCGACAAATTTAAATAATCCTCAGAGTGCGGAACACGCCCGTCTCATGCTGGAATCGCTCTCGATGTTCCAAACACAACTCTCTCGACTCCCGACTCAGTCTCAAACTGCTCGCGATTTGGCTGACCACTCCGCTGCCATTATACGTTCGTCGGAGAGGCTCAACAAGATTTTGAGGTCTGCAACAACCAATGCCGTCCAGCAACAAATTGCTATCGAAGTAGATGATGAATACTACGATGATGACAGCCCCAATCACCCCGCGCAAATTTGGAGAGATGTTGGTTCTGACTTTCGGGAGAGCTTGCGGGAGAGTGATGATGTAGTTCGCTCACTTACTGGCTTTATCCTCGGCGTCGGAAAGCTTCTGAAAGAGGTCGCTGGAACATCTGACTCGGCCCATCTGAGGTCAGCGAGTTTGGACGATGAAGTTACTAGGAGAGTCCCATCCGATCCAGGAGTGGAGAGAGGCAGCAGCAAGTGGAGTCAGGATGGTAGACGAAGCGTAGAGTCGCGATTGAGCTGGGAGCCGATGATATCCAGTGGTGGGGCTGACGTCTCCCGCAGGCTCTCGTCCCGTAGTGACCTTCGCCTTGTCCGCCCTCCATCCTCAAGAGACCGAGACAGTGCCAGCGATCAAGACCGATCAGCTTCCTCAGGGAACGGTTTTGGGCCACCTTCAACTTCTCGACGGTTGTTTGCGCCACGTGAGCATCGTGATCAGCAGATCGCGACGAATGGATCAATTACGCACAATACACCATCCAATGTCTTAGACTTGTCAGTGGACTACGAGCCCTCTCCCACTCCTGCATCTCGGCACCCTCAGGCAAAACCACCTGCATACTCCACTCCACCCCCCCTCCCGACTCTCCCGTCCGAGTCTCTGCTTCAAAGGTCCCACACTACAATTGACAAAGGCAGTCGTCGCAATGTTTCCATGACTTCCTTGACTTCTATAGCCACCGCTCGCAATCCCAACCCACCTTTCGCTTTATCGACACCCAATCCCACGACCGCCATTTCGATACACACAGCATCAGCTTCTCCCGAGGTGTCCGCTTTTCCTATGCAACGTACAGATTCCCGCGATTCAATACGTTCCTCTGTAACATTTTCACGCCCATCGGGGGTGTCCGTATCTGCCCTACAACAACAACAGAACCGTGACGAGGCTCGCAGGCGCGTGGGTGCGACTACGGAGGAGGATAGCTCTGCTCTCAACCAGGTTCCCCCACCACTCTCCGGCACGGGAACCGAAAGGGATACCCGTCGGCGAACCCTCGGTGTCCATGCAGCCCACAAGTCGCCTAAAACCAGCGCCGAGGAACCCGAGAGAGGGGGAGATGTCTCTCAACCCAGGACAATCACGTTTCCATCACAAAGGCGGGAGCGACGGCGGACTGTCACAGAAATATTCGGTTGAACACGGACCCGGATGTTGTATGTATACTGCAAGACCCATCGCTTAAAGTGCGTGTCAGACTCTGCCCTAGCAACGGATTGGCTTACTAATCGAACTAAGCACTTAGAATATAAGGTATATACTGCCTTTCGTGTTTCCCTTCCTTGACTCCGTGCATTATATCCCTCATTGCATTTTCAAATGTGGACTTCGTGAACGGACGACACCACCACGACGAAGCACTCCTGTCTTTAATATTATTCCTTCCATTTTGGTCTCGTTTTTTTATTTTGGCTGGCCATGCACATACTTTGACCATGTTTTCTCTCCCCCCCTCTCTCGCTTCTCCTTTTTGTGTTCTTGTTCCATCGTTATCATCATACGAGGTGTTCTCGCGCAGCACTTAGGTTTTTCTTTATGCATGACATGCACCAATATGATACACTCCCATCGAAACATCACGAGTACTTTTGAATGACTATCGTAGCACCATCGTAATATAACTGATTCGCTGCCGTCCTTGTTGGTGTAAAGGGTATCCGGGACGACTGGCTCCCGGAATGGAACGTGTATGTCTGATGGCTCGTAGAGCCAAGTATGGAGTCCTTTGTCCTGGTGCGGTTGTCTTGCGTGATTTGATACAGTTGGCGTGGGATTTCACGGGTAATCTCGCGAGTGCCAGTGGATCATCGGGCTATGATAGTCTTATGAGTCCGTGCTTCCTCCCGGCTTCTTGACTATGATGAGTCTGCTGCCCTGCACAGGGTGAATGAAATCCTGCGCGATCTTCAAATTCAGTCATTCGAAAGAGGACCCAGTGGCATTTTTGTATTCCGACTGATTCCTCAACTTGGGCTGCATTGTTTAAACGCCTCATTTGGCCCAATTGAGATGGTCACTTGGCATATATCAGCTGATAGAAACGTACGGCTATTATATTGATCAGTGGCGAATCCAACGCGGAAGAGAACGTTGGAAAACGGCGCCAACTTTCCTGGATCGGAAAGTCGTTGAAATAGACAAGGCGGTCGTCATCGGTGTTCACGGCATCTCAAGATTTGGGTCGTTGGTGTCGATAAAGGATGATTGAAAGGGTGATGATCACTCACGATAATGATCTCAAGATGGGCAGGTGGTGGTGGAGCTCTGTGCCTAGTCGAAATCGTCAGACTGATATATCCCAGATTGACGACGTACACGTTCGTTTTGAAGCCTGGGCTGTGAGACTTGTGAGTTCGCGTGAGCTGATCATGATCGAACGTGTATCACCGCCGGCATTACCAAGTACCTTGCATACGTTTCCCAGGCGTCCATCAAAAGGTGACGTCGAGGGTGAGGACGATGTGAATAAGAATAATCTAAGCGCCGCAAAAATAGCTTGTGACGTCAACCGACAAGTCGAACTTAATCATTGGCAACTGTCACCGACACGTCGGAATGAAACCCGAAGTACCACATGATAAGAGCAACGAGGACAACGGATGGAAAATTGAGTTCATCCGGCGGTCCCAAGGGTGGCTCACTTCGGATAGAAGAGCAAACCCTGGCTATCGATTATGAGGCTTCAATTATTGATCGCGGCGTCCACTCAGGGAGCGCCACGGTTCATAAGATGACGTAGGAGTGGAGTGCGAGGTGGTGGTGGAAATCTCTGAAGAGTGGCATAAGTAGCGCGTACCAGGCGCTATGTGACCAACGCAAAAAAGTGCCCAAAGAAGTTGTTTCAGGGCCTCCGACACGCGGGCTCACCATCTTTTACGACTCGGAAGTGGCAAGTATCTTCACACGCTCGCTCCATTGTATCACACTGGTGGAGCGCACCCTCGATCTTGAATGCGCGGAAATGGATGTGAGCGATCTCGCCGCGAATCTGAAGAGCTGCCTTTTTGGGAGGAAGCCCACAAGCAAACGCCTTGGTTGACAACTTGGGTACATTACCGTCGGT
>JBBPNX010000538.1:0-17680 GCA_038091155.1 Harrya chromipes | reverse complement strand
CACTGGACTTGTAGACAGTATAAATACCTGTCTCTCATATTGTAGCTCCCCAGCTAATTCTACGCACTTCTGCCTGGATTGTGGTTCCTTCAAGTGTGATCTCTGAGCTAGAGACCCTTGTCGTACTCGACTTCGACGCTCTTCGAGTCTTTCGCTCAGTCTTTCTGTCACTGTTGCTTGGACAAGTTCCTCAGTCCATCGCACACGCGTAACAATGCTCACCAGCAGAACGGACGAGCAGAATGCTTGATTCGTACTTTAATGGATAAGGCACAGGCTATGCGTCTTCACGCTTGCCTCCCTGATTCATACTGGGAATTTGCGTTTCTACACGCATCCCATGTGTACAATCGCACTTCTCTTGCACGATTAAACTGGAAAACCCCATTTGAGGCATTCAATGGGACTAAACCATTGATCTCACATCTTCGTGTATTCGGATGTGGTGCCTATGTGCATCTTCCCGATGAGATTCAAACAGGTAAACTGCAACCTAAATCACAGTTGATGATCTACTTGGGTGTATCATCAGGAAGCGAGTCCAACTGGATATTCATGCGCCCAAATAATGCCATGTTCACTTCCGCCCATGCTGTCTTTGATGAGAACCTGTTCCCTCGTTGTTCAGGGGCTAGGCCTCACAAGCCTGTAAGCAGCGCACCGCGCAATCCACCTCCTCATCACGATCATCATTCTGAGCCAGAAATCTCTGATCTCGAAGGGTCTGATTCAGATGCGCAACCACGCGCTCAAACACGCCAACCAGCAGTCGCACCTCCGGCATCTCCAGAACCTCATGTTGACCATCCACCACCTGCTCCTGTAACACCTCCACGTGCACCTAGACCAGCACCCGCTGCTCCGCCTGCACTTCCACGTCACAGTGAACGAGTCTGTCGTGCGCCTACGCGCCCAGACAACGTTTATGGAGAGCGAAGGCACCCGCTTAAACAGCTTAAGGAGATTGAGCAAGATTCCCGCTGGAAGGAAATGGTTGGAGAGTCCTCACGCCCACGCGAAGAACCAAGTACACCGGATATCCCTGGTGCGATGCCTCCCTTGCCTACTCCTTTGGAAGATGATGTAGACCGCCTGACCAGGGAAGGGGGAGAAGCATTACTTCATTATCTTTGCGCGCAAGCAGTACCCCATACTGCCGATATTAATTATCGCGACTGGTCCTTCAAGGACATCATCAAACTCCCTCCTGCCGAACAAGCCCTATGGCGAAAGGCCTGTGAGGATGAACTTCAAATTATGAAAGATCGACATGTCTTTGAGCTTGTCGACCGTCCACCCAACCGAAAGGTGATAAAAAACTGATGGGTGTTTGATGTCAAATCAGACGGACGCAAGAAAGCTCGCCTTGTTGCAAAAGGCTTCTCTCAAATTGAGGGATTAGATTTTGATGAGATCTTCAGCCCGGTTGTTCGCTTTGAGACCGTGCGATGTATGCTCGCCCTCTCCGCACTCCACAACTGGTATATTACTGGTGTAGATGTGCGATCAGCGTTCCTTTATGGGAAACTGGAAGAGGAACTCTACATGGAGTTTCCTGAGGGTTTTACACCACCCCATTTAAAAGGCAAAGTCCTCCGACTCCTCCGCTCCATTTATGGATTAAAACAGGCAGGTTTGACCTGGTGGAGGGCACTAGACAAGTCAATGAAGGAACTAGGCTTCAAGCGATTGAAATCAGATGCTGGCCTCTTTATCTATCGCAAGGGAAATGATATTGTCCTAGTGATTATCTACGTAAACGACTCCCTCTTCTGTGGACCTAATAAAGCTTTAGTAGATAAGCTTAAGGCCGCATTCATGAAGAAGTGGGAATGCCGCAACCTTGGGGAACCTTGTGAATTCCTCAGGATGACTATTCGTCGAGAAGGTCAAAGGATCCAAATTGACCAAATCTCATACCTCGACAAAGTACTAGAGCGCTTTGGCATGCAAAATGCTAAGCCTGCTCGTACTCCTTTACCACAGGGATTCTACCCAGTGAAGAACGATAAACCCATAGACGCTGTGTTGCGGACGCGCTTCCAGACCGTCATTGGTTCGTTATTATATATCATGATTGGCACGCGACCGGATATCACCTATGCTGTAACGCAAATGGCTCGACAATCCGCCAACCCCTCACAGGATGACCTTGATAAGGCCCTGTACATATGCCGATACCTCTTAGGCACACGCGATTACTCGCTTGTCTATAACAGATCTTCTGGCAAGGGATTGCTCACATGTACTGACTCTGACTGGGGTCAAGATAAAATTATCAGTCACTCCCAGACAGGTTTCTATATGAAACTAGCTGATGGCGTTTTTCTTTGGAATTCGCATTTACAAAAAACCACTGCCCTCTCTTCTACCGAAGCTGAGTATATGGCTTTGAGCGATTGTTCCCGCCAAGCCGTCTGGATTCACCAGATGATGGAAGAACTCGGATACCATCTAAAACCAATCCCGATTTGTGGTGACAACCAAGGGTCGCTATTTATAGCACAAAACCCAGTCACTGAGAAACGCTCAAAACACATTCACATTCGCTACCACTTTGTACGCGATGCAGTAATGATGTTCAAGCAGGTTGAACTATTATTTATCCCAGGGGATGACAACCCAGCGGATATGTTCACTAAGAACCTCGGACATGTCAAATTCGAGAAATTCAGATCCTTGCTTGGCCTTGAGTTTTACTCGCCGACTTGATTCACTATGCGATACACGCTTCTGATCGTCAGTGCGATTCTACCTATGCCCATAGTGTCCCCGTACACAAGGCAAGGGGGAGTGTTGAAGTTAGACGTATATCACTCAGTAGTATTACATAAGTAGTGTAGTCACATGACTTCTATCTCCTGTATCTATATTAACTCGCTCTGAGAGCTGAGTTCAATAGGAGTTTTAATTGTCTCTTGACCATTAACCACTATGTTCCTACGCAGCCACCTACGCAGCCACCCAGGTAAGTAACAGAGCTAGTAGTAGTTCCTTAGCCCTCGGAGTGTAGCACTATATGCGCACATTCAACACTAACCATCCGACACTCATTTTCCTACACTTATAAGGGGTACTCAAGGATGACCTAACAGATCAATCTTGTACACCCTTGCCAATGTGGTGTGATCTTTGTCATCATTGACCATCTAACAGCTATTTCCCAGAAGACCTACTATTACAAGGGGTTATAAGCCTTTGTAACATTTCTTGTATGACTTTTATTATACAAATTTGGTTTATTTCTAAGTCGTTATAAGCCCTTGTCATAAAATCGGGAGTCTCATGATGTACGGGCTACGATGGTTACCAGTCTATTGAATTTGCTTAATATTGATCGACATGCAGGCGTGGTTGACGCTGTGAGCACGGTGTTGGGATTCCTAGCTGCGGATAGTACGTGGTTTCGTCTTTTTGTGCTTCTTGCTGGGATAAGTGATGCGGGGGTTCGTTTTGCAGAAGAGCGGACCCATTTCAGATCACTGTTGGGGAACTCACCGAACCTATACACTCAAAAATGACGAGAATTTCTGAGATTAGGAGCCAACGATGGATGGATGTGGCAGGGGAGTTTGTTGGTCTAGGGTTTGGGAATTTTTGGAGCGAGTTGGCAAGAGCTGTGTATAACAGTGTGTTTTGGTCAGAGTCGGAATACTGTAGTAGTGACCATCCAATCCTCCGAGTCGACCCTTCCCGCTCCCGCGAGAGTACTACTCAGAGCCACGTACCAAGACCCAGCTGATGTCATTGAAGGTGCGTATCAGTTCCACCAGTATCAGTAATAATGGTGTATCAGACCATTGTAGTTAGCATAAAAATCTGATACATTAATAGGCTAGGCATACACTGCAGGATCCGCCAGCTTTATAACTGCTAGTGATATATCAAATGACCGACTCGTGATATATCAATAACTTGTGAAGACATGCACTCGGCATGATCTACTAATATATCACTCAAGTCAATGGGAACTGTGGCCGAGCAAATGATATATCACTTGTGTAACCGTAGGTCAATGCGTACTACTCACGATTTTATAGTGATATATCACTCAGGCTCGGGAGTGCACTGGCAGAACAAATGATATATCACTCATGTAACCGTAGGTCAACGCGTACTACTCACAGTTTTATAGTGATATATCACTCAGGCTGGGGAGCGCACGGTGCCGAACAAGTGATATATCACTCGTGTAACCGTAGGTCAATGCGTACTACTCACGATTTTACAGTGATATATCACTCTGAGTTAGGTGCGCACTCACAATTTTGCTGATATATCACTCATGTAGGTCAATACCTACTACTCACGTTTTTATAGTGATATATCACTCAGGCTCAGGAGCGCACTGGCAGAACAAGTGATATATCACTCGTGTAACCGTAGGTCAATGCATACTACTCACGATTTTATAGTGATATATCACTCAGGCTCAGGAGCGCACTGGCAGAACAAATGATATATCACTCGTGTAACCGTAGGTCAAATTTCAATGCGTACTACTCACGATTTTACAGTGATATATCACTCTGAGTTAGGTGCGCACTCACAATTTTGCTGATGTATCACTCGTGTAGGTCAATACCTACTACTCACGTTTTTATAGTGATATATCACTCTGAGTTAGGTGCGCACTCACGTTTTTATAGTGATATATCACTCTGAGTTAGGTGCGCACTCACAATTTTGCTGATGTATCACTCGTGTAGGTCAATACCTACTACTCACGTTTTTATAGTGATATATCACTCAGGCTCGGGAGCACACTGGCAGAACAAGTGATATATCACTCGTGTAACCGTAGGTCAAATTTCAATGCGTACTACTTACGATTTTACAGTGATATATCACTCTGAGTTAGGTGCGCACTCACAATTCTGCTGATATATCACTCGTGTAGGTCAATACCTACTACTCACGTTTTTATAGTGATATATCACCCAAGCCCGGTGAGTGCCAGGGCACGATAGCTGACCAAATGATATATCACTCCAAGTCTGTGACCGTATGGACCTTGCTTTATCGAATGATATATCATCATAGGCCAATGCATACTCACGATTTTACAGTGATATATCAATCAGGCTACATAGGTGCGTACTCGCAATTTTGCTGATATATCACTTGATCGAGCCAATAGGCAACGTGGACCTTGGTTGACCGAATGATATATCACCGTGGGTCAATGTGTACTCACAATTTTACAGCGATATATCACTGAGGCTTGGCGAGCGCACGGTGGTCGATGAAATGGTATATCACTCAAACTACTACTTGAATCTACTGAATAGTACTGATTTATCACTCAACCTAATGATATATCATTCCATGCTGAGCTGACGTGACTGGTACGATCACAAAGATACTAGTATCTCATTTGTTTCGATCATTATTGAAATAATCTTGCTGCTTTACTGGACGTATCTTCCATCAAGAAGGATAAACGGCCAATCACATTTCAAGACCTAGAGACTCTAAAGGCTACTTGCAAACAGCAGCGAACAAAACCCAAGGATATTTACGGTACAATCTCCAGAAGCTCCTTCGCCTTTGTCTTCCTTTTTCTAACAGACCAATTAATGATGACCAGAGGCATCAGATCGAGCACTCACTTTGCAGATGCACCCCTCGTGCTGCTCTCCCCCCTTGCCCATTTTTGGGACCTACTCCCACTTTCATCTCCAATGCTATTTGCCTCCTCGTTGCACTTTGATGGCTGCCGTTTTCGTTTGGCGATGGGTTCCGTGCCGACAACTGGAGTGGTCGGGGGAAGCATGGCTGCTTCACCTTGGTCATTGGCGGGGACTTCGGGAGGCTGCTGAATGGGCAACTCGGCTTGAGGTTGCGTCATGGCAGAGGGTAGCATTGGACCACTCTGAACCATGCCACCGGAGGGTAACTTGGCAGCATCTTCAGGCGGATGGGAACCTTGAGAAGGTGCTGGCTGCTCACGCGACTCGGTTTCGGATGGTGTCAGGGATGGCAGTGCTGGGGTCTCATTAGGTTCGTTAAGCCGGGAAAATGCGATTGTATCATCCGGAGGGGCAGGGAATATGCTAGGGCCAGAGTTGCCGTACTGTGAGTTCTGGGGGAGGGGTGGTGCAAGAGGAGTTCTAGTGGTTGAGAGGGATGGTGTTTGAGCGATGGCCCGGTGGTTGGAATGGAGCTGCGTGGACTCCGAACAACTTGAAGTGGGAGGAGGCGGGGGAATTGGGAGTTCCCCGTATTCGAGTAGGAAATTGTTGAGTACTTTGATGGAGGAGGGATTGCCGAAGTCGTACTGAAAGTCATCATGTGCACCGGACGTAGGAGTTAGTTGGGGGTCCAATGGTGGCCAGGATTCCTTTGCATTGGCAAGCAGATCTGCCAGGGCACTCGACGAGTGACTCGTCTCTGCAAGACTTACCGCAGAAGTAAGAACCTCATCCGATATATCATCACCCACTAGTGCCAACCGTGGGCCCGAGGGATCCGGACTATCATCTGGACTCAAACCATGCCCGGAACTTCCTGCGATACCATCGGAAGTTACTGCAATGGTACTCTCTACCTCGTCCACCTTCGTCCGGTTCTGTGGAGTTTCGTCCCCATTTTTCAAGGAAAGTGACGCTGTGAGTTTGTCAGTTCTGACCCACCATTTCTTTTGACTGACGTCTTACCTGGAACTTGATCCAGAAAGGCCCTGAATGGACGCATGATTCCCGAGGCAAAGTCCAGGTATGCCTGGTCAAAAGTGTATCCCAGGTCGGTGGTCCCGACATGTAGGCTACATGCCTCAATCTTCCCCCCAGCATCTGGTGTCGGTCCTCCCATTAGCACGCAAAATGACCACCCCGTCAACTCCTGCAGCCCATCCAAGAAGTGACCCAGGGTTGGGGCCAGTTTGTCAACGTAACTGCAATGAAGGGGTAAGCGTGCAGACCCCCACCAACTACTCCTTTACTTACTACTTGGTACTTTTCGTCGTGCTGGCCTTTTTCTCTCGTTGCTCCGTCTCCCTCTCCTGGATCATTTTCTTCTAATGTTCCTCCACCCTTGCCTTAACCTCGCTGCTTTCTTGTTTAAACAATTCCCGCGACTTTTGCATGATATCGTTAAGTCTGCGTGGAGGCTTACTCGACTTGGGTCCGTTTTCTATCACAGCAGCGAGTGCATCGGGTTCTGAAACATCTTTAGCACCTTCGGTAAGCGGTCGAATCTTCTCATCATAAAATAAGTCCATATAGGCCTCAAGCTTCTGCGGCTTTTGAGTACGTGTCTCTTTCGCCTGCATTATCTCTGCAGCCAATGACGTGGTGCTCTTTGCGTCGGTATCTTTGATTTTATGAGCCTTTCGACTCGCACCCCACATGTTGCACAGCTTGTTTCGGAGTTGCTGTTTCAAGTTCCAACCAGGTCAGTAACGTCATTTCCCTTAAAAGACTAGCACTTACATCTTGTCTTACTTTGACCGCAGTGCCCACTGTTTCTTTCTGCGCATGCGAGAGCTCGACATTCATCGGAATGTCTGGGAATACAACCGCGCGTTCCAGAAACGTCGCAAACCATGCCTGAAAAAAAGGAGGCCAAAAATCGCTGTAATCGCGTTGCGCTTGGCACTGCACGAACTTGTCGTAATACTGCAGTACGAAGGCTTCTTGCTTGGAATTAGCCCATGAATGTGGTGACACTAGAAGGTGACGTATGAATACTTGAGCTCCACACATAAGCATAGTGCTAATTTACTTACTTTTAAATGTAAGGGCTGTTGTCAAATCGTTGAGCCTGCGTCTACCAGGACCTAGGGACAAATGAAAGGTAACTGTGTATGTTAGCCCGCAAACCATGCTTATGATTGTACTGCTCACTCACATTCAGCGTAGGCACAGAGTTACGTGGGTCAGACTTGTGGCCACCATCAGATGCGATCACGAAAACGCAAGAGATAGTAGGAGAGAATGCTTATGCTGGGAGCCGCACGTGCCAGACTCTCTATACTAGTAGGAAGTGCGCTCACCACGGTAACGTCAGCCGCCGAGTGATTTCCTGCAAATGATTAACATTGATTAATATTAATTGTGCATAGCTTTTGGCGTGGCCAGTACGGGACGACAGAGTGTCTAGACAACCATCACCAAGTAAGTAGTTTCATCTGATCAGATCTCCTCAATTTTAATTCCAAGTGTTTCCGCAGTTAGACAACGCGAGTAGTAACATAGATGCCTTCTACAGATGATCCACTATGTTACCCTGTCCATGCCTGTGCTCACGACCCACAATAGGCCTCATTGTGGCCCCGATGCTGGACAAGATGGACCAATCTATTCTCGATGGTGAAGTAAGAACATGATCTCCGTGCTCTGTGAATCTCCTATCGCCGGCTGACGACTAACTAAGAACCTGCCCCGCAATCCAGTTATTCCGCACACGCCGGTGTGTGTGCAACTCGAGTCTCGTTGTGGCCCCGACACCAGACAAGATGGATGGTTTCCATATCTAATCTCTTCTTGATGGTGAAGTAAGAACACCGCTCTGTGAATCTCCTATCGCCGGCTGATGACTAATTAAGATCCCGTTCTTCAAGTTTGATCCCATTATCCCGCACGCGCCGGTCTGTGCGCAACTTGGGTCTCATTGTGGCCCCGACGCCACATCCAATCTCTTCTTGATTGCAAAGTAAGATTGCATTCTGTGAATCTCCTATCGCCGCCTACTAACTTTGTTGCCTAGCTAATTTGTTCTCAATACGGACCAGGTTTGTGTAGCAAGCAAAACACCGTGTTCACCCTCATTCTGCATCCAACATGAGCTCCACCCAACATTTCTTCATGTTGATGCACAAGATCAGCACCAGTCGCCTCGACGTGTTTTTTGCGCGTGTGGTCGACATCCCTGCCACAGCCGGCATCGAGGACTTCAACTGCGTGCACGGTACGTCTATCACCCGTAACCAAAAACCTGCTGACACATCAACGAGACAACAGATGCACTTTTACAGGAAGGGCCCGAGACCCTGAGTTTTGCTCATGCCACAAGCTTGCTCGGTGTGGAAAATATAATCAGAAATGTTGCGGCCAATGGAGGGTGAGTTGCAGCTACTTCGCTTACCCAAGTAAACTGAACTCACTACCTAATAAGATATTGTGTCTTCGATAGGGGGAGGGTCACTGTCGACTACAGTGGCCCTGTAAGGCTCCACCAACACCTTGCTAGATTGGCTACTGCTGTCTATGATGTAGACGATGAGTAGCTACATCCATGATTTGTCTTTAGGCTATCATACGTAGCTTCATGTCAGTTGTAGTCTGAACCCTCTCAAGTATTTACGCGCTGGTTATATGGTTGGATTGCAATCACACCATCACATTAATGATTGAATATGGTATGGTATGCTCATGACCGGGATTTAGACTATCCTTGTGCGAAAATTCCCATCGTCCGGGTCGTACGGGCAGGTCTGGAATATCTCCTATTGCTCACAGTCCCGGTAAATCTCCTGTCATCCACCAGCATACTATCGTCTGCCAGTGAGCAAGAACACTGAGACACAGAAAAGTACACTGACAGGCTGATGGTTATATGCTCTGGCGTCCTTGACAAGTTTGAGTTATGTGCTACGATTCTGACTGAGTGCAAAGAAACTCTCCTGGACCTGTTCGCATAGGCATGGCACCGGTCACACAAATGATTCACCATTGCCGCTGTAGTATCAATGATTCAACTTACATTCAAGTTGCTTGGTGTCATGCCCCGACCTAGACTATACCACACACCACAAGAAAGGCAACAGGCGGCTTGAGCATCACGAGCGAAATATTATGAACGGTGAGTGTAACTTCAAAAATGATTATTAGTGTATACCCTATTTTCTGATGCTCGTGCTAGCCACCGTGATGAGATCAATGCAAAGGCTCGGTGCAAGCGCCTCATGGGAGTGTCACGTCCTGGCACTCACAAAGAGCCTGAGGCGTACGTGGTACTTGTGATTGCACTCACTACACCTATTGAAGTCATCCACTCATAGGTACCTCTTCGGACAACAACTGTATTCGTTAATGGAAACTCTCTGCCTTGACCACATCAACACTAAGTGCTACAACGGCATTTCAGCCATACACACAGCCGTTGGGGAAGTAGATATGGCCATCGGCAGTGTTAGCGATGACGATGACAAAAAAGTTGCTGACCTGAGGAAGACAATTGGAAGGGCTTTGTGAGTCATAGAAGATTTGCTGCTGGCGGCAATGGAGGACCGGGACATCGCCAGCATGCGGCGGGGTGGGTTGTTCTTTTACCAATCACTTAGCACATTGTAGCAACGTATGTATCCGAGTCAGAAGGACGCTGCAAGTTTTTTTAGCTACAAAAAATTACCGTACAACTCGGATCAAGAAGATGGTGTACATTTTTCACTAACTTCAATACATCAAACATTCTCTAAGTCCGAGTCGTCCTGAGGGTCTGGCGCCGGGTACCAATCTAAATAGAAATACCGACGACCATAGTTAACCCACAACCAGAGGAACTGGAGGTGCTGTGGACAAGTCAGGCATATCAGAGTGATAAACGGTGTGCTGCGTACCTGACGGACTCAGTCGAACTCGAGTACGACCTCTTGCTGCTGCATATGACTGAGTGCAACAGGGAATGGGACGGCGGGGAACATGGTATTCCTCAGCGGCCACCGTTCGTCAAACTCACGCATCATTTCATGAAAAAATGACTGGCACTCTCGGGCGGTCTCGAACACCCAATTTCCCCGCCGGTAAAACTTGCTAATGGCCCATGCCATCTGCGATCCACAAAAGGAATATGGTGCCAAGGTGTTCAGCGCCAGTAACACATTTTGGGGGTTCAGTCGTGGAGGACGAGGAGCATGCTTTGAAATGGGTTAATATGTTGGTGAAGTGAAAAAAAAAAGTGTGCACATCATTGCTGGCCATGTTGGGACACGTGTTGCATTGCAAAGGAGAGGTGGGGGTTATTTTATACTTTGGCGTGCAGAAGGAAGATCGAGAAGTGGATCTTCATACAACCTCTGAATTGCAACTCAGGTCGGCGCCATTACACCCGCGGACTCCCGCCAAGAAACCTAGTGCCACCGGATTCGACTCACGTCAGTCCTGTTACCTTCATCCAGTGCACCCCACGGACAACCTTCCCAAAAACTTTGCACTGCTAGCTTTGGGATCAAGCGGGAATAACAATCTTCGAAAACCCACCTCACATCATCCCATCTCATCCGTCTAACATGTCCCGTGGACGACCAACAAAGAAACTCCGTGTGGCTAAGTTTGAGAGTGAGCCGAAGGAAACATACCATCGGCACCACGTATACCGAGCTAACGAACGTGGAAATATATCAGTGCAGTCGAGATTTGTGACCATAGAGGCAGCAAGTGGGAACAACATACCAGCAGTGTCCGATCCTGTGGGGGAAAACTGGCCAGAGACACCAACAGATCATATCGACGTGGAAAGCGAGCCCGGACCAGGAGTAGAAACAGAAGTACCTAGAAAAAAAGATTTCCCCAGTGTAAGTGAATAGCATCTTCATCACCGGTCAACAAATGACGTGAAAATCACAGCTTCACCCTCTGCTTCAGTGGATCCCTGAACGGTCATCATTTCTCGATGAATTCATTCGACTGGAGGGCCGAGGTAGTGATCAGCGGGACGCATGTAACTGCGGTAATGGTACAATGCCACACTACCATTGTGAGGACTGCTTCGGAACACATATGATGTGTGCAGAGTGTGTCCTATCCTGTCACACGACATCTCTGCTACATAGGATTGAGGTGCGCTGAGAATGTAAGTGGACCTGTGGCATGAACTAATGATGAGTTGACAGAAATGGAACGGCACTTATTTTGAGCACGTCACCTTGAAATCACTCGGTCTTCGCATCCAACTAGGGCACCCTCCAGGACACACTTGTTACAATCCCAAGCCCGCAAGCGGAGACGAGTTCCTCGTGATCGATGTCAACGGTATTCATACAGTCAGCCTGGACTTTTGCAGATGCGAATTGGCACAAACAAACTACAAACAACTACTCCATTCTCGGTGGTTCCCGGCGACTACTACCGAACCCCGGACAGCTGCTACATTCGCAGTTCTCAAAGCCTTTCACCTGCTGTCTCTGGAGTCGAAGGCATCTGCATATGAATATTACAACAGCCTTACACGACTGACGGATAACACTGGGCTGAAGGAAGTACGTGATCGATACGCAGCGTTCTTGCGAATGACCAGGCAGTTCCGACACTTGAAGCAGTTAAAACAGGCTGGGAGGGGATACGACCCGAACGGGATTGAGGCTACGAAAGATGGCGAGTGTGTGGTCAAATGCCCCGCCTGTCCTCAACCTGGAATCAATTTACCTGAGGGATGGGAGACAAAAGCTCCTGCTCAAGGATGGCTCTATGCGCTCTTTGTGGCGATTGATGCTAATTTCCGTCTCAAGCGGAAAGCTGTCTCGTCAGAGGAACAGGATCCCAGTTTGAATCGTGGGTGGGCATACTTCGTCGAGGAGGAGACGTACAAGACATACCTAGCTCATCATGCAAAAAGACCCCAGGAAGTGAGTGGCATACTCGTTTATCAGTTCATATCTAATATTAACATATGAATAGAGGAGCACCTGTGTGAGTCACAGTGCTGTTAACAGTGTGGACACGAAGCCTTCGCGTGGGCTGGCCGCGACTGGAGTCGGAACAATCGATTGTGCCCGCCATGAAATGAAGCTCCCCAATGGCGTAGGAGACCTACAAATTGGGGAGAGGTCAGTGAGCACACACATCCAGTGTACTGTGAGGTTGAACGTTGGCATATCTAGGTACCTCAATATGGACTATATTGTCTTCTCGGCCATCTCCCATTTCGGACTGCACATGTACAACTTTTCTTATGACATAGCCTGCCAGTGGCACAAGAAACTATGGAATTGTATGTCGGATCTCCCTGAACATCTTCAGCTCAACCATACAGACAAAGTTGTGCGATTCTTCGTCCCGAAATTTCACCTTAAGGCGCATGTTCAGGCCTGCCAAACACGGTTTTCTTTCAACTTCTCACGCTGGGTTGGCCGTACTGATGGAGAAGCTCCGGAACGTGGTTGGGCCAATTTCAATCGCGTGGCTTCGAGTACGAAGGAGATGGGTCCCGGTGGGCGTCGAGACCAGCTAGACGACCACTTTGGTGATTCTAATTGGAAGAAAAGCATCGCAATGGGTAAGCTCCATTTTCATTAGCTGCTGGTGCATATTTTCACTACGCTGGAAGGACGAACGATGCTCCGCAAATTAACTGACGCGCTGCAGTGGGCGGAACGCCATCGACAAGAGCTTGAAGAGCTCCAGGCCGCCATTGAGCCCTCAAAATCAGTGCAATGGCTCTCCGACTTGGCTGCTTGGAATGAGGACACAACCGGCACAATGATGAATCCTTTCAAGAATCAAGTGATGCGTGAGTGATGATTGGTGCATTCTTTGTTTCAATACTCAATCTGACCATGTAGCAATGACGCTGTCGGAGGTGAGGAAGAGTCTCGTCGAGGAAGAGTCTCAGGAACTAGTGGACCATGCCGATGTGTCACTCCACACGGAGATATCTCCGTTCATATTGATCTCGCAAGGGATAGACATAGAGGAGATCCAGTAAGTCATTTACTCAATTGTGTCTAGTCATACATTGATTTTAAATCCCTACTATTTGAGACGCTGTTTGGCTGGCGATATCACCGAACTTGGAGTTCACGCCACTGACCTACATAAGGCAAACATCACAGCTTGCCGTAACGCCCTCCAAAGGAGGTTGGAGTCGTGGACCCAGGTGCAGTTGTTGTATATGCCTTCAGTTGCTGCGCTACGGACTGGCGATAAACTCCAGAGCGACAACCCAGATGTGGCAAGCGAAAACAGACCTGAAAAGGTTAGGTTGTGGCTCCCTTCCGAACTACCGGCCAGTACCACTTGTGATCCACGACTCCAGCAAATTGAATGGGAGTTGCGTCACGCACAGGCCAACGATGCCCTCAACGACGTTCGGCGGGCCATCCAAGTTCACGCTCATATCTCTATTTTCAAAAAGGTCAACATACGAGGACAACGTGGTAACACACGAGCATGTGGAGCCCTGGATCATGCCACCAAAAACAGACAACGGGCTAAGGCTAGGTACACAGTAGCACGTGACTGTTTACAGGCACTCGCTCCATGGCTTGCCAAGGATGGTTGGGACAACATTCTCCGTCCATTGCGGGATGCCGACATGAGACATATGACGGACATGTTGGATGGCCAGACGGAAGGCACTAGAGATACGTCCTGGATTTGGAAGATGCCAGGTGTGTTAGAAAGGAAAGACGATGATCTCCAGGATTGTAAGTTGGATTTTCCCTTCAGTTTGGCCTCAGATAAACGTTGACACAATAGGCTTGCGAATTGAATGGTGCAAAGCACGAGCATGCGAGGCTCAATGGAGTGAGGAGGTCCAGTTACTTCGAGAAGAGATGCGAAGAGTCGAGATGTTTTTTGAGTGGGAAGGAAATCAGTGGCTACGGCGGGCCCGTACTACTCGCTCTTTCAAGAACAAGGCAGAGCACGAGGGCTGGACAGCTTATGCTAGGCAACAGGCCGCATTGCGCTCGAGCTTGGTGGCATCTTTCAAAGAGTTGTGGAAGTCGTGTTCTGAAGACCCTGTTTCGGAGGGCTAACGACTTAAATGTCATTGTATTATGTCCAAATCTATGCATGGTTTCTAGTAATGAATTTTACTTAGTTAATCCGCCTCGAATGCACAAGTAGGTTGATATATCACACTGATTGTGTGATTCTAGTCTGCTGGTAATACAAGTGATATATCCATACTAGTAGGGTGAACGCAATACAAGGAGGTCAGTGGTGTATCACACAGTGTGAGTACGTACCAGCATGTTGGATATATCAATGGCAATCCGGTCACCTGTGGTGATGGAGCACAAGTGATATATTGCTACGGTGCCAGTGAATGCGACAGTCCGAGTCAGTGATATATCACATAGTGAGTACCCACAAGAATCCGGTCACCTGTAACAATGGAGTATGCCAAGTGATATATCACTTGGATCGTGTGATTCTAGTCCGCTGGTAATACAAGTGATATATGGCTGCAGCGAACACGACATGAGCGAGTCAGTGATATATCACAGTGCAAGTACATACCAGCATGATGGATATACTAGTATCAACTTGAATGGCAATCTGGTCAAGTGATATATCACGCTGACGCAGATCGTGTGATTCTGGTCCACTGGTAGTATGAATGATATATCACTAGGTGCATACGACATGAGCGAGTCAGTGATATTGATATATCACACACAGAGCGAGTACGTACCAGATCCGGTCGCCCATGACAACGGCAAGTCCGAGTCAGTGATATATCACACAGTGCAAGTGCACACCAGCATGTCGGATATATCAATGGCAATCCGGTCACCTGCCAGGGTGACAATGGTACGTACTCATTCTGTGTGTGATATATCACTGACTCGCTCATGTCGTGTGCATCCTAGTAATATATCACTTGTATTACCACTGGCAATGGATCAGAATCACACAATCTGAGTCGGCGTGATATATCACTCAGCGTGCTCCAGATCCGTGCGTCTGTAATAATTGATATATCATGTCGATCACATGATTCTGGTCCGCAGGTAATACGAGTGATATATTGCTCAGGTGAATACGGCATGAGCGAGTCTGAGTCAGTGATATATCACACAGTGCAAGTACGTACCACCAGCATGTCAGATATATCAATGGCAATCCGGTCACCTGTGACAATGGAGTACGCCGAGTGATATATCACACCGACTTCAAGGATCGTGGTCCACTGGTAATACAAGTAATATATCGCTAGGGTGCACACGACATGAGCGAGTCAGTGATATATCACAGAGTGCGGGTACATACTGGCATCGTGGATATATCAATGATAATTTGGTTACCCTTAATGATGGAGCACGAGTGATATATCACACAATAGTGAGTACATACTAGTAGGTTGCAGGTAGGGCTACTCAAGCGTGCATGATGTATCACAACAGACGAGCATAGATAATGTATTACACCAGTCACTAGGGTCAGTACTAGTAATATTAGTACAGGTGATATATTAAAAAGACTAAGCACAAGAATTGTATCATATTTTTGTGCTCACTAGCAGTCAATTCATGTATCAAAATTGCTATACCGACTCTCAGTTCAGGGTGACGCATGAAATGCGCATGCGGGGATACGTAAATGAACAAAGGGTGTCAAACCATGTAGCTACTCGAGGCGGCATCACTATGGAGCATGTGGAAGGACCTCTGAGAATGTGTTACGATGTCCAAGCCACTCAGAGTCTTTCATCCCTTGTGCGTCCATCCTTCTTCTTTGTGTATCTTCCTCATCTATATTGGGACTCCTTCCCTGTACAGCATGATGTCTATCACTCTTCCGGAGCCTATCAACAAAGACACGGTCACTCGTCTCCACGTCTTTGTCTTGGTTCACTCCTCCAACGCACCCAAACACTCCCGCGAGCGATCCTGGTGAGTCGTGGTTTCGCCGTGCCTTCAGATTCACCCGTTCCCCCTCCCTCCCCTTTTTAGCATGTAGGCATAATGCAACCTTGATCCCGGATGGAAGACGTTTATATGTCCCCGAGGTTAGCATGTCGAGCAAGGCAAGAAGATCATGATTTCGAAGTCTGTCAACTTCTCAAGTTACGACCTGGATTCGTGGTCCTCAACTCTACATCGTTGCTAAGCGTCGTCGGGAAGGGGATGCAGCTAAAATGCTCGAACAAATCATTGATTATTTGACACTATTAGACTACAAATACAATCTCATGCCTGCTTTAAAACTTCCATTTCTCCCTTCAAGTTGCCTATCATTTCCCGTAGTTCATGTGCCGTTCCCCCCTAGACCATCCAAACTGCACTCGGTCCTTGAGCTCCTGCGATGGGCCGGAAGAAGGCGAGCATCGCCTGTAAAAGTCGTTGAGAATTGTTGTGAGCATGGCCCGACCCCGAAGAAATGGATATGTCTCTGCATTGAGACCAGATGCATAGATACGCAGGCACCTATCCTTGTCCCTCTCGTAGGGGTCTAGCTGAACCCTCACTACTGATGTTGTTACACCGAGGTCTGCCAATACGACGATGTAGGGGGGCCCACGATAGTCAGGGGCAATACTCTTATGTTCTCGCTGGATCGTCTCCAGAGTAGGGCGCTGCGAACGGTGTCGAGTTTTGTCCGAAATAAAGATATGCGACATTCCCGTTATTTTGGTGCCCTTTTCAGGTTTGAAGTACATCGGGATAACCTTGTCGATTGATGGCTGATTATGACAACACTGGATAGCACTTGTTCGTACCCAGTGGCTCGCAGTCCATTCGTCAATGCTATGCATCGGGTCAACATGGCCTTCAGACTGAATATCATGCATGTAACTCACGGCAGTAGGTTCAGACCATCATGATCCCCCCTTGGAGTGATATCGAAACCCATCGAAACCCAGTGGGAGAAGTTGATATACGCGTTTCGAAACATCTGCTTAGCTTGCGGCACAGTCTCCCAGACTCGCGGTCCAAAAACGAACTCCAGGAATCCGACAACCGGAACCGGATAACACTCCCGAAGCTCGTCTGGCGTGCCTGCACCCTCGA
>JBBPNX010000537.1:0-17715 GCA_038091155.1 Harrya chromipes | reverse complement strand
CCCACCAGCTTCTTCGACAAGAACCCGAGCATGGACGTTCCTGGTACCAAGGACGTACTCAGCACGCCAGCGTTTCCCGTGAATGGGCACCATCGGACCAGCACGAACGGCACGAATGGCACGATGACGACGTGTTGCGGGCATTGATGGACGCACGCCGACGGGCATGTTCGTTTCCTCTGTGTACTCATCAGACACATGTATCAACCACGTTTGTGTATATTTTTCATGCTCTCCACCATGTGCGCTTGGCATGTCTGTATGTAATTGTTGTCTATGTGATTTAGTCCTATGTAGCGCGTGCTACTACGTTTTTGCGCTCATCGTCGCGCTTGCTGAGGAATGTTTGATTTCGAGAAAACGACCACGTTCAGACGACTCACTGATGTACTGCAAAGGTGCATCCACGCTTCGACCCTCGGCGTAGACGATGACGCCGACCCTCCACATCACGCGATAAGCGCTCTCCATTCGAAATGTGGACTCGCTTTAAAAACTCAAGCCCTGCACGGTCGTCGGACGCCCACTGGAAACCTCCGCCCGATCTCGCGTCCGCATCAGGGTCCACACATCGGGACGTGTCGTCCGCTTCTGTCCTTGGCTATCATGATCCAGGATCTGAGTTGGTCGTTCGTCGGCATCCGACTCGGCACCGGCGCGTAGGGTGGGTCGAACGCCGAGAGAGGCGCAGAGGGCTCTGTACCGAGAACGGATGTGACGTTGGAGTGTGGGGAGATCGGGGTCGTTGGTGGGTGGGTGGTGGATGTCGGGCTGGGACGATGGTGGGTTGACGGTCGGAAATCGACGGATGAGATCGAGGAGGTGGGTGATGTGGTGGATGGCGCGTCTAGATGAGAGGGCGGTCAGATCGCGTGAGCGATTGGGCGTCATCCGACGGGAAGAGGGAACGACACGAACGTGTCATCACGTCCACGCAACGCAACCATCGGCTTCCACGTCTCCGCAAATCCCTGGTAAAACCCGATTTCTTCCCATATCTCGAAGCCTTTTTCGCGGCCGAGTGCACGGCCGTCGATGAGGCCGTGAATGCGGCCGTGGGCGACGCCGTCGGTGTAGCCTGCGTCGTAGCATCTGTCGGGTAGGGTCCGTTAGATGTGAGTGTGATGAGGGAAGAAAGTGGGCTTGCGGACGTCTGTTCGAGATGAACGAGTTCTTCGAGGTCGAATGTTTCTGCCATTGTGACGAAGCGGTTGATCTCAGTGGAACGATAAGGTCACATGCATAGAGCATACGTGACCCCGGATACCACTCATATCAAACTCATGCCATCAACTCACTGCACGTCTTTCCTGATGACGGTCCTGTGGTCACATCTTTCCAAACCAACGCTTGTACCAACGACACGTCAATGACTCTCCAAACCACAGGTACCCCTACTGTCATGCTTGCGGGGCTCACCGAGCAGTTCAATGTAACCGACACTTCCAGATCGATTTTAGCTCGTAGTGCCATTCGGATCTCTACTGCAGCAGGTGCCGTGAGAGTATGCTCACCTGAGAACAATTTCAAGTTGCGTGCGGCAAGTGGGTCGTGGTCCATAGTGCTGAGCCACTGATGCCCCTGTTAGATTATTGCTATTTATCACTTCACACTCGTCCAGCATCACGCACATAATCAGAGCACAAGTACATTAGATCGCATCCTCACATTGCACGGGCACAAGGCGCGGGAGTTGCGGCCACTGAAAAGGCAGGCTCGATTCTGTGCTCTTGATCGCAGCAAGCCATACTACACATGTCTTGTTCGTCTCAACACCGACACTTGGGAACGCTCGCGCTGGTTGCGGCTTCTCAAGCATCGCCACCCCGAGATCTGTCGTTGCCCTCAGTATTGGCCCAGTTCTGTTGTGCGGTGTTCACAAATTGTTGGTAGTAATACAGGTTTTGGCGAGTTGTTGGACGACTTGGAACTGTCACCACCGAACACAGTCCGATCGTACCCACGTCGATTCACCTCACTCTACGGCCTCACCAAACCACGCACATTCTTTCCCTTCGGTCCTTCTCTGCGCGGCAGGCTCCCGTATTCATATAGGGGCCGCACGAGGGTCTGAGATTCTGAATCGCGACGTAGACAGCGGTGAGCTTCAAATCTGAGCATCCCGGGGACTCCTCAAAGTCGTTTCTTTCTGGAAGAAGAACCGAGTCTATCACGCTCGCCATACGACTCGGATGATGCACACACCATCAGTCCCTTTTTTCAGCGCCATTTCTGACCCTAATGTGATTTTGGACCGGTTGTCAAGACGTGTGCGTCTCTTCAGTGCCACCGTTTTAGTGAGCAGCTCAATCCGGTCGGTGAGTTCGACCAATGGCTACTGTCAATTTCGCTAGGGCTTCCCCTCGCCGTCCAGAAGACGGGCGCAATTTTTTTTGGCACGTCTTGAGTTCTGTGGTTATCAGAATGCAAAATCGGAAGAAACTCGCGACTGGAAGACCGCCAGTGAGAGCTCAATGTCACGGTCCCCTTCGTCTTTTCGAGCTCGGAGTACTTTCAAGTTCATAGACAAAAGTCTTACTAGGAATACATCTGAAGCAAACAAAGGGAAACTTTGGAAACTTGTCAATTGGTATAGATAACGAATCTAAAAAGGCTGTACTGTACTTCATGGTTCCTAATCAAGTCATAGACGTTCAACCTGTCGTAAAACAAGGAAAAAGCATACACATCAAGTCTCCCGACGAGAAAGGGGGTATAGATTCATCATAGTGCACTGGCGCGATCCATAAGCCCTCTCACGCGTCTACTCAATCGTTCCGCCTCCATCTTGCGCTCCAGCACCTGTTGCGCTGGCATATCTTTGCGCCGCATCCACCCTCTCGTCGTCTTGCCCTCGCCCTCGGTGCGTTTCGCATGCAGGGCAGACAAGTCGACGACACGGGGTGACGACGAGAATTTGATGACATCTCGATATAGCATCTTCGTTTCCGTTGAAAGAGACCGAATAGTAACTGGCGGAGACGGAAGGTCCGAGTCGGAGTCTTCGGAGTCGGATAGGGTCGACGGGTCCAGAGGTGGCGTAGGCGGTAGGCGGACCGGCTCCGGAAGAGGAGGCAGGGATTGGATCTCCTTCAACAGGTCTTGGCCTTTGAGATACGAATTCTCGGTTCGTAGGAACCTCACAGTGCCGCGAAGTGCCTCGATCTACAAGCGCGAATGAGTTCCTTGGTCGCGGGATTCGTAGTACAACGAACCTGTTCTAGTAAATGGGAGGTCTCGATGCTGCCCTCAATAGGGGCATTATCTGCTTCAACAGGTTGATGGCCAGAAACTGTCGAATGAAATCAATAAGAAATACCATACAATCAACCCCAGGAACCCTCGTACCCTGTCTCTCTGGTGGAGCCATAGTCTTGAGCTTAGCGTTGTCTTGCTCGAGGGCATCCAAGTCAGCCTGTAGTTGCTCCATCGCCTCCTCATACGCCCGCTCCTGCTTTCTTGCTTTCGAGAGCTCGACCTCAAACTCGGAAATCGTATCTGCCTGCTTCTTGCTTGCTTCCATGCGGCGTTCCATGAGCTCAATCTTAACAGTCGATTCTTGGATGGTCTGGTCTCTCGATTTGAGACTGCGGACGAGACCCTGAATCTCGTCTTGCAACTGTGCAGCTTTGCGTTCTGCCTCGACGTTGATCGCCATACTAGCGCGGATTTCATCGATACGTATAATCCATGGTGGGGTGCCAGTGACTGTGAAATGTGATCAAAGTCCACGAATGGTAAACGCCAGTGAAAGGAGGACACACCCTTGACAACGTTCTCCGGTTCGAGTGCAATGGGTAATAACTTATTACACTCCGCTGCAAGTTGTGCGATGGCTTCGCCGACTGCTTCCCAACAGGATATACCAGGACGAAGATCTTTTGCCACAGTCGACATGGCTGTTTGCTTGACATACGAAAGGACGACGGCAAGTTGGAACGAAGTCTTGGCACTTCGAGCATCACTGAGGTGAGGAATGACTTGCTGAGCAAGCTGCGGGATAGCGCGATTGAACGGTCAGTCATATGTCCTCATTATCGCATATATGAAGTTAGGCGTACGGAGATACCAAAGTTGACAAGCTCGGGAACGGCATTGCTCAGTGACTTCAGTTGACCAGCGAGGTGCGCTTTCATTGCTGTTGAGTCCTGGATAACATCCTCCAGCCGTCTCGTAAGTTTCCTTGTTTTTTGGAGTTGTGAGCTTCACTTGAAACAAGGGGGTCAAGGTACTAACTTGGAGAGCACCTTCGCACTCTTGCATTGGTCGAGAAGCTTCTGAAGAGGTTCGAAGAGTTCAGACTCTGGATCGTATCCCCCCATTTCCAGAACCACGTCTTCGTCTCGCAGAATAGCTGCAACAGATGTTTTGGCAAGACCAATCGAAGCAGCAAACGCGTCGAGATCGTAGTCAAACGAAAGAGCATAACCCAATTGTCGTTCACCTAGATCCTGATCAAATCCACTGAAGTAAGTCTCAGCAAGATGGTCGAATTGTGCTTGCAACCTATATCGCGCGTGGTCAGAGCTTGTACAACTTCTGAAATACTGGAAATCACTTCATGATGTCGCTGACGAATTCCATTTCGCGGAATTCATCACGTCTCAGAAGATCGATATGCATATCGATACGTTTCTCCATAGGAGCGATCTCGGGGTAGATGCGGCCAATGTTCAGGAAAGAGGTTGGATCACAACGGCGAAGGATTGCAGCGAATCGCTTGCAAAGAATGGCCAGCCCCGCAGCACGACCTCTCATCTATAAATCTGTATTATGCGCATAATTTATGACTGGAGAAGCCATGCTCACCTCACAAATACCCACAAGAGTTTCAGACACATTTCCGTTGAGAGACTCGGGAAGTCCATGAGCCTGTCCGACGACAGCGTTGATAAGATCGATCTTCAACCCTACTCGTTGGAAAAAGAGGTAACAACTCGTGGCCTCCCCATCACTCTCTACATAGAGTTGCGGCAGGTATGGCTATGATGCAAAAATTCATAACTTCATAAAGACAGAAGTAATCAATGTCACCTGTACGATCCCGAGCAATTCCTTGCTTTCTTTCGCTTCCAGCTTGCGTACTTCGAGCTCCACAGTTTTCGCCTGATTCTTGGCCGCGGATGATTGGAGCTTGAGGTTGAGAGACATCATTGCTGCTGTCTGCGATGCTGCCGTTGCGGACTCGTGCTGTGCCGTTTGCGTTTGTGTGCGTAGGTTGTCGAGTTCGCTAAAGGAGACGATTATAAGCTTCCGCGTGGAATTAGTGAATGAGAAAGGGGTTACCTTTGGAGCTGTAATACAAGCTCTCGGAACTGAGTGATAGTACTCTCAAGATCCTGGCAAGCATCTTCCAAAGTTGAGATCCTTTGCAAATGTTCCCGGATCTGGGAGTCCTTCGAGTCTGCAACCAAGAGTCGGCGATCAAACCTGCGTACGATGACATGATACACACCGATTTCTTCTTGCAGTGCTTTCTCTGTCTCTATGTGATTTTCTTCCAGCTCGTCATTGAGCTCCTTGAGAGCCTCAAGATCTTCAATGGTGATCCGCATCTCCTCAATTTTCTCTCCAAGCATCAGATTTCGCTCGGTGAGCTGCACTAGCATCTCTTCTGCTCCCAGTGCATCGTCGAGCTGGGCTTTCAAGTCCTCGATCTGTGTCTCGGCGTTGGAGAGCTTAATGAGAGTTGTTTCGTATTGACCTTTGATGAACACATCAGAATAGTGCGAACAAAGAATTACCAGAATGGACCTTGGAGATCATCAATGCTTGTGATGTCCTTTTCCATCTCGGCGATGCGCCGGCGTTGTTCTTGTTCGGTTTGCTGGGACATGTCTCGAAGACTGAGTAGGATTAGCAACCAGGTAAAGCCAACTGTATTGTACACATACCGTATGAGTGCCTCCTTCAAGCGTTCGTTGTGCTTTTCAAGTTGGATGTATGCTAGTGATGACTTCGTGTTTGCTTCGCCCTCCTCCCCAGCAGCTAACTCCTCGTCAATCTTGTAGCATTTCGATCAGTCCACGTACTCACCACCACCTTCTTTTAGCACCTGTAACTCCACATCCATCTGAGCCAACTTCTCCTTTACTTCTTCCAATTCTGCCTCTGCTAGCTCAGCTTTCTCTTCCGCGACCTCTTTATCTAACATAGCCATCTCCAGTTGTTCCTGAGCATCAATCCCCCTGTTGTCCGAGAGCTGAGCAAGCTGCTGGGCATCGGCCAATTCGCGACGAGTGGCAATGAGCTCGGTTTGAAGTTGGTTGAGTTTGGCCTGAAGCTTCGGACGAAGGGCCACGAAAGACTCTGCTTCGGAGAGCCGTGTTTCAAGTTCACGGATGTGACGGGTATCATCCCCTCGCTTTGCTTCCATTACTCGCATTCGCGCACGAAGTTCTTGGAACTCAACATCTTCTAGATTACGCTGCATTCGGAAATGAGCAACAGTGAGTATGAAACCAAAAAAAATACGTGCAGTAGCGCTGGCGGAGGATGGCTCTCTCGTTATTGAAGCTGCTCGCGTGTGTACGGATCCATAAGCGACGGAAGGGACGGGTACTGATGCACTCGTTAAAGAAGTAGATGGCGCAATCTGAGTGGGGGGTAAGGACGCAGATTGCGGAACGGGAGATTGCTGGAAAGATTGCAGTTGAGGCTGAGGGGAAGTGGTCTGAGGTGCGAAAGCTAGCATAGTCGTTCTTGAAGTTGGGACGGTGACGGATGCTTCATGCACCGAGGACGACGAAGGAGGTCGGAGTGCCGATGCTGCAGTACGTGCGGAAGACACAGAAGGGCTGGGAGGTGCAGTGTCCAGCGTCGACTGACGAGGGAAAGACTTGCGCGGCTGGAGGGAAAGTGAAGGGATGCGTTTCACGGGGGAGGACGGTGGTGCCAGTCTAGATACATGAGGACTTGACCCGCCGGGTGGTGAGAGCATGGAAGTTCCCAATGCGCCCGGTTTGACTGGGCTAGACGACCGGGAGGAAGAAGCAGCACTTGCTGTTGCGGAGCGTAACGGGGTGGGCCGGGCATGGCCAGTGCTGGGAGTTCGTTGATGGCCAGCCACAGAGCGCGAAAGTGTCACTTGTGTTCGCTATTCAACACGTATGATGCTAATCACTGTTGACCGACAATGAAGACTCACGTTCGCCAGAGGCTGCTCAGGTTCCGAAGCCAGAACTTTGACTTGACTCGGGCGAATGAACACGCCAAAGAGCGGCTTGCAAGAGAAATAAACGACGCCTTGTATAGAACCATCGTTCTTCCCCTTTGGCTCAAAGAGTTCGATGCCGACCCATTTGCCTGGCGCGAAGGAGGTAGTACCGCAGAAACGGACGACGCCCTTTCCCGTTGATATTTCTACAAGAGCACCAATTTGAGGATCCGTGGTAGACATTCCTGATGAATGCCCGGCCTACTTTTTGTAGATCCAATGACCTAGAAACAAGAGAAACAGTACTGGTGCAACAATCGCGGCAGCGATGGTTAGGCTAATGATACCCAAGTGGCGGTGCTATATTCGTATTTCAAGTCACCACAGGAAAGTGTAATACTGTGACCCCGGTGTCACGCCGGCTTCGTCACTGTGCCCAACAGCGATAGGAAAGCTGACATCGACCAAGACACATTGGACACTGCGCGCTCGTTCTTCTTAATAGCATCGCACGAAACTGATGCAAAACGGACATCGCGCCCAGGGTAAAAATTTCTCATTGAACCGAGGTCGCCCGTCTATTGACAATGCGTCCTTTCCATCAGGCATTGATTTGCCCTTACTGTCTGTTCTCAGAGAGCGAACAGGTTCAGATATGGGATCCGATAATGTCACAGAGAGGGGTTGGACATCCACATCTACCTCCGACCCGTCATCAAGTCAAACCACCGATGGGCGCGGCGAGCGCGCCGGAAACCACACCAATGGAAGACACCACGGCTCGGATGGGACCCTCCCTGACCCTCTACCAATCATCCCCTACTGGTCCGCCAAACGGCATCTCACTTGTGGCAATCCTGCTCCGCATTCTTCCGACTGTGCCAAACTCTTCCCGTGGCGTGGTTCAGCCCCCGGAAAACTCAAGACCGCAAATGCTGCTTTAGTACTATGTCTGAACATAGATGTAGATCCTCCAGATGTTATCAAGACCAATCCTTGTGCCGTCCTCGAATGTTGGGTCGACCCGCGCACAATGCCATCGCATAAAGCTCTCGAAGCAATCGGTACCAACCTCCAGCACCAGTTCGAGGGCCTCAGTCTCAAGATTCCTTACAAACCAATATTGGACCCTTCGTACGAGGACTTGCGCAGATTCTGCCTGAATTTACGCAAACAAGCCAAAGATGAAACTGTTTGCTTTTATTATAACGGACACGGTGTACCTAGACCCACGCCAAGTGGGGAGCTCTGGTGCTTCAACCGCAACTACACGCAATATATTCCGGTTTCACTCATGGAAGTCCAAAGTTGGCTCGGATCCCCAGGCGTTTACATCTGGGATTGCTCAGCCGCCGGTAACCTTCTCACTAATTTCAACAATTTCGCCGAGCGCCGCGATCAGGAGGTATTCACCACTCGTGGCGGTTATGTCGACGGCATGCAACCTTACATGAATTCCTTGCAACTGGCAGCTTGCCTCGCACACGAACAATTGCCTTCGTGTCCAGAGCTCCCCACTGACATCTTTACATCTTGCCTTACCTCCCCCATCGACATCGCGCTCCGGTACTTCATCATGACTCATCAGCTGCCCAACAACATCACTCCAGACATGGTGATGCAACTTCCCGGTGATCTCAAGGATAGAAGGACGCCTTTAGGCGAGCTTAATTGGATATTCACGGCTATCACTGATACGATCGCATGGACCACATTTCCACGAGATGTTTTCACGCGCTTATATCGCTCTGACCTCCTTATCGCGTCTCTCTTCCGTAATTTCCTCCTGGCAGAACGGATCATGAAGAATTATCATTGTACCCCGCACACTTATCCCGCACTCCCCGCCACAAACACCCATACTCTCTGGGCCGCATGGGACCTTGCTGTCGATACGTGCCTCCGACAACTTCCTGAACTACTCGAGAAGAACCCCGTGGCCGCTGGTACTACGGTCAGTTCTGCAGGGCAGATTGGTACTAGCGGAGGACCGGTTGGTCAAACCGGTCAGCGCGGTAATGGCCCACACGTCGAGAAGCCATACCAATACATGCCGAGCAGGTTCTTTACGGATCAGCTCACGGCTTTTGAAGTTTGGATTTCTCGAGGTGGCTCCGCACTTACGAAACGTGGTCCACTGTCACTTCCACCACAGAATTGTGGCGGTAACTTTGACGGTACAGAGGGCATGAATGGTTCTGCGGTCAGCCCTAACGGAACCTCGAGTCCAGCCGGCCACCAAGCTGACCGGGACTTGGTGCCGCGCAAGCCACCAGACCAGCTACCCATCGTCCTGCAGGTCCTTCTTTCCCAGCCCCACAGGCTTCGGGCCCTTATCCTACTGTCTCAGTTTGTTGATCTGGGACCCTGGGCCGTCAATCTCGTTCTCACCATCGGCATCTTCCCATACATATCCAAGCTATTGCAAGCTGCTGGTCAAGACTTGCGGCCTGTGCTCATTTTCATCTGGGCACGCATTCTCGCGGTTGACTCCAGTGTCCAAGTCGACCTGCACAACACTCAAGGCTTCAAATATTTTGCCAATGTTCTGGCTCTCACGGAAGAGCACCCCCAACACGCTCTTCCTAATGGCGCAGAACACAAAGCCATGTGCGCATTTATACTTGCCGCCGTTTCTCGGGACTATTACAACGGTCAGATGGCCTGCTGGAGAGAGCGCGTGTTCGACAATTGTTTCGACAAACTGGACGAAGGCGACTTTTTGCTCAGGCAGTGGTGCGCGCTGTGTATCTCCCAGATATGGGAAGGGAATGACGAGATCAAAGTCTACGGCGTCGACAGAGGCACTCAGGATAAATTAATCCTGATGTTGTCAGATGACTCGCCAGAGGTGAGGGCCGCAGCGCTCTACGCACTCGGCACATTCATGGGTGCTAGCGGATCTGCAAATCCCGCGAAGCAAGGGGGAGGTGGTACCGGAACGCAGTATCAGCTCGAGGAACGGATTCACTTCCGTATGGAAGTCGCTGTTGCCACTGGCGCCACACTCGCGGTGAAAGACGACGCGAGTCCGATGGTGCGCAAAGAGCTCCTTGTCCTCATCAGCTGTCTCGTCAAGGAGTGGAGGGGTTATTTTGTGATTTGCGCATGGATTTATTGGGAGGAGGATAGGAAGTGGCGTTTTGACCAGAGCACGCAGCCTCATGAAGAGGAACTGACCTCGGTCGCTGTCGCTGAATGGCTAGATGTGTTTGGGGATGACGATGGTGCACGAGAGGAGAATCGTGTTCTACTCTCGTCGTTCTTCACGATCTTCGTTGGCCTGCTGGAGTTAACCACCGACCCTTACCACGAAGTCGCCACCCTCGCGCAGACAATCGCGGATTATATCATGGCCCTTCTCTTGGCTTCTCCATTCTACCGCCTCGACTGTACATCTCTCGATTTTCCACCTTCACAGGTAGACTCCCGCGCTAGTGTTGGCGGTGCTCATTCCCGTGTGTCGTCACTCCAATCGTCACCCCTTATGCAAAATCCGCCCTCCCCTGTGCTTTCCCGCCCAGGAGTGACCCGCAGCGAGAGCATGACAAGCACGTTATCCTCGGGGGTCACCTCCACTATTCGACGTACTTCTTCATTTGCTAACGCCCTTCGCAATTTCGCGGGTGGTATTGCCTTCCCGTCGACCGAAGATAACCGAGCTCCTCCTTCTCCAATCCCGCCTTCTTTGTCTCGCTCCGACTCACTCGCTGCTTCCAGACCTCCTTCGCCAAACTACAACATTGCACAATATACATCGCCTTATTCTCGTCCGTCCACGCCAGGAGCAGCGAGTCTTACTCTTGTAGCCTCGCAACCCCCTTCACCTACATATTACAAGGCACATCCCGACTATCTTCCCTCACACGTTATGGAGGCGCTTATGGAAGAAGACATGGTTCGACTGCGCTCACGTCGACGAGTAGCAACGCACGGGAGAAGAGGCGGACCTGGCCTTGGACATGGAGGTGATCTGAGCAGTCCGAGCGGAAGTGTTTTCTCAGTTGAATCAAATGGGAGCAATGTTCCGCTTGGATGCGGAACTGGAAATGGAGTTCGAGACGTTTTGCCATTGAAGAGCTCGTTCTTCGACTGGTGCTGCGAATATTTTAAAGAGCCGCAGATGAGGGTATGTTGTATTTCCTTGTCCTATTCTGTCGTTGCTCACTTCTCGGTTGACCTCAGCAAGCGGAGGCAGATGAGCCTGGCAGCGTTCAATACAACTATCAGGTGTGGAGGCAGCAACGTAACGAGCAAGTGATTGCCGAAACACAGCTACAAGCACCCCTGGCAGGTGAGTTTCGTCTTTGATTGAAATCCGTACATCCGATTGACATGGTGACGTGCAGAGAACTCTCGATGGGATCGGCCAGTGGCTAATCTACAAGTCAGCAGCAACCCACTTAGCATGACCCTGCACGCCTACGACACGCATCTGGTCATCGCGAACGACACGGATATGATCAGGTTCGTCCGATGTGCTCTCTCGAATCGATTCTTTGTTGACTGTACCCTAGTGTTTGGGATTGGTCCCAACGGAAGCGGTTGAATCACTTCTGCAATGGAAATCCTAGAGGAACGGGCATTACGTCACTGCATGTCATCAACCAAGATGTAGGTGGCATCATCGTAGCAGGCTCAGGTCAGTTGGTTTCATCCCTTGCCAATGCCGTTTCGGTTGAATCTCCCTGCAGCTGATGGCATTGTGCGCCTATACCGGAATTACGATCCATCTTTGGATCAGGGTCCAATACAGATGGTTAGCTCTTTCCGGGGGTTGACGGAGGTAATCAATGTGCGGAGAGGAAGTGGGCTCGTCTTGGATTGGAAGCAATCCGGAGGATCTCTTCTCGTGGGTGGTGACTCGAGAATTATCAGAGTCTGGGATGCGCATACCGAGTCGCAAGTTTTGGTGAGTGACTTGCATTCTATCACCTGTGTAGCCTCGTTGACCAAGTAATCCAGGACTTGGAGACCAATTCCGAGAGTTCTGTGACGTCCATAATCTCTGATCCTGGATCGTCCTCGACGTTTATTGCTGGCTTCGCAGATGGCGTAGTTAAAGTGTTTGATCGACGTCTTGAGGAGGACGATGCAGTCGTGAGATCTTACCACGAGCATCATGCATGGGTGCAAAACGTCAGGTATCACCCAAAGATCTGTGGCCAATTCCTTTCAGCGAGGTGCGTAGTTTTGCGCCGGCACAGATCTTGAAAACCAACTATTCACAGCCTTTCCGGTGAGGTACGCCTATGGGACACACGAGGTCCCGATCGTGCTGTCCAAGCATGGGATCCACACCCTGGTGGGCTATCATGTTTCGATGTTCATCCCCAGACTGGTCTGTTTGCTACGTGCGTAAATTCTGTTCTCCGTTGGGGCGACGTTGGTTGACATGGAAATAGCACATCCGCTCTGACTCTTACCAACTGGAGGCACCAGCGTCTTACGCTACATTCTATATCCGATCCTAATCATGGTGCTCTTACAACGTTAGGTCTCCCTACCGGCCTCTCTGTTTACCCAACCCGACCACCGTCGCCTCACATACCGAGATACACTTCGCTTGCCTTCCACCCTATGGAAATGTTGTACGCCATTGGACAGCCCGACGGCTCTGGTACGCGTTACGTTTAGATGTTCCTAGTTTTTTTGTCTGACGGCCTTTGCAGTCAAAATTACGGGGTGCAAGTTCAACTAGATGAAGTTTGAGGCAAAACGTTCATCAGATTGTTTTTTGTGGTGATGTTATTGTCACTCTGCGTCATGATATCTTTGCAAAATCTCCTCTCATGTTTCGAAATGCTATCGCACGATATACCAGTGTACTAATAACGCATTATACGTTGATAATCGCATATGGGGAGACGTACCACTCTTATCGATCAAAGTATGAGCCCATCTCTCTGACACCTATTCGATGATTAATCGTTGTCGCATGTGTACCGTTTCGGCATCGTTTCGTGCGACCTCTGTTTCTATTCTTCTTGAGTGTAGTGAGAGTTTTCACGTGATAAGTTACAATACGTCATCATCTCTATGTGACATCAGTGGCCCATCACGCGTCGTCATATCATGTCATAACTTTGCTGAGCTCCTACAGTCATCATGTCCAAACGATCTCCCACTCCGCTCCAAGAACAAGCCACAGCCAAACGTATCAATCTTGAGAATCCACATACTGAAAAATACAAGACTGCGAATGCAAAGATCAATTCAGTTGTCCAGTCGTTACGAGTATTTTTGCCGCTGGACGAGTTGCTAGCCCATGCACTACTAACTATTGTTGCCTATGCCCCACCTGAAGCAGGCATGAAGGCGGCTCCGACACGTTCCGAGAGTGAGGATTTGATCAAAGAAAATCCCGATCTCAAGAAAGCTCTGCAAAGTGCCATTGATCAAGGAAACTATGAAGATATCATGTCCTTGCGTATGTATTTTGGAGATTTCTGTTAGTTCTCCCACTCATAATCACTTATCTTTTAGCCATTCTTCAACAAGAGGTCCGCAACACTTCGGATCCCCCCCGACATGAGAGTAAGATCTACTTCTCTACATCCACGACTTTCAGGTTGATCAAACTTCTTCGCGCAGGTGATGCCGCTCCCTCTCATCATCCCAATAGTCAGTATCTTTCTTTTCGTGTCCTCACACGCTCAGACTGATTGTATCACATTTCATGCTAGTTCATGGTAGGTTGTTCCTGCTCTTAGTGTGTCACCCAGCTGAGCTTCATCCGGTGATCTTTGAGCCACTTTCAAGGCATTTGGAGCTCCTTACGTTGCTGGATTCCCAGAAGCCCTACTCAGGATTGTGGATAAGTACTACAGTGTAGTGGGATCCAATAATACCGTCTCCATCGTCCAATCATCTGGAACAGGCAAGTCGCGTGGCGTGGAAGAAGCCGCTCGGTTTCGTTTCGCTTTCTTGTTTAATCTCAGAAGGGGCGTCAAACACTATAGTACGCGCCCTCGCATTTTCTTTGAAACAGGCTGAAATATAGTATATGCAGCGTACCCACCACCTGATGTCAGCGTCAGAAACTACTTTTTTAAGTCAGAGACTAGCGAGATAATTCAAGCAAGATATGCTGCGTTCTTATGCGCTCTCTTCATGTGTGCGGAGAAGCGGTTCTCGACTGTCGATCGCCAAGGTGACCCTGTTGAGAAGTGGTGGTACAACTACCTTAACCGTGGCGTAACTGGAACTGAGCCAGGCCCCGAGCGAAAAAGATTCTATGAAGAGGTGGTTAAACAAGCCGAGGTATGGAATTCTGCCCACTACTGAAGATGAACCATTACTGAGGAACTTGACCTGATTGCAGGAGACACACCAGGCATATAGCAGCGCTGAGCTATTCAGGCGCCTTAAGGATACTTGTAAAACGTTTGTTGCGCGTCTACGACAAGAATATGAACCATCCCTAGCACAGTCAAAAGTCGCCTGTATCCTCGTGTTCGACGAAGCTCAGGAACTCACACGGTGGCCAGACAATCATGACACCAATCAACGCACTTATCTTCACCATCTCGGGTCGGTTCTCGAGCAGATTCGTCCGTACGCGACCTTTTCAGTGTTCCTTTCAACCAATTCCAATCTCTGGTCGCTTGCTCCTCCGCTTCATTTACACCCGTCTCTTCGCGAGGTTCCCGAAGCTCCGCGGCTTTATCCACCCATTACCGAGCTGCCCTTTGACGTGTTTGCGAACCGCCTATACGACAAGCTCCGTAGCGATGGGAACGCTACGCTGAGTGCGACATGTGCTGTGGATGTCATGTGTGTTTCGGCCGTGCCATGTAAGAATAATATTATGCAGCGCTCGCGATGTGTTGCTAATATGTAACATTCGCCCCAGGTGGTACTCTTTACACCAGCAGGGGTATACGTCTATTATAGATCTTGCAAAGGCAAAATTAAACCCTAAGCAAAGATTCTCCGACGAACTTGCTCAGCTCGCATGCTTGGGCATTCGTATTGGCTTGGACTTTGACGCCTCTCGTGAAGTCGGTCGCATCGCGGAATTCGAACTCGTTGAGTCGTATATGCGCATTGTCTTCGCAGTTCCCAAACACCGCGAGTTCATGCGAACTAGAACTCCGTCAGAGCCAATTTTAGCCGAAGCAGCTGCGCAGCTTCTCAACGAGAATGAATTCTCTCCGTTTGACAAACTCGCGCCCAACGTACTCACCTATGCATCTCAGCGAGGCCTTCTTGCACGAGGAGAAAGAGGAGAAATGGTAGGGCGTCTGTTGTGGACGCTTGCACACGATGCAGTGTTGGGACGTAACAAGAATGGCCGAGTCCGCTTCCACAAGCCCATCCGTGTCCTTGACTTTCTCCGTAGCCTCTTTCATGCTGATCACTGGGCCACGATCTCTACTACAAAGCCTGTTGGAGACGAGAACGGCCTCCCCCTCTCTGAGGCATTTAAAGATGCCTACATCCACTTTTCTCACTTCATGGACGGTGTGAACTGTGAGGTCGACTTCAAGCGGGACTACCAGCTTCTGCTCAGAGGCGCCGCCCTCAGCTGCCGGCGAAACCAGCGTTCGATCGATTTTTTGACACCAATCTTCTTCGGATCCCCCGACTCTACGACGATCAACCGATCAAACATATCTGTTCTGCAAGCCCAGATCAAGAACTGTGATGCCCCCGATGACGTCTTGGTCAGTCCCACCTTAGCCACATCAAACGCTGACCTCCCCGTCCTTTCCCTCGTCCATGAGTTGGGATCCAAGAAGAACACAGTCGCATGCGCACCCCCTTTCCTACGCAAGGAAACGCCTCATGCACACCACTACCAGATTGTCGCCTATGGATGCAAATCGACTACATACGGCGTCATTCCAATTTCCATGGAACCAAACTACATGATGTTACTCGCTACTAACTTGCTCATGGAAGACTTCCCTCGCAGCGGGATGGAAGAATGCGCCTCCTTACTTCGCAATCTGGAACCTTGCAGTGGTCTTGTTGGAACAGGAGAATGTCCGTGGTTTGGTGCACCGTAGAGTGAGGTAAATCGACGGGCAAGGCAAGAGTGGACTGTGTTCGGTTATGACAGTTCTAATTTGACCATCGGGTCGCCGAAACCTGTATTACTACCAACGAATTGTATCCATGCACACCACTGTTCAGCAACAATGGAGATGATGAACCCGGTGGTTCGGAACTCGGAGACCGTCGGATGACGCAGACACTCATAATAAGTATTTCGCTCATGGGGTCGCATCACATTCTCCTCGCTGCAGGCTCCAATGCAAAGGGCCAGCTTGGAATCGGCTCCTACGACGACGCCCACACATTCACGCCATGCCAATTTGCAGGATACGAACCCAACGAACTCCCCGATCTCACCTCCCGAGTCGCCCACATCGCATGTGGCGCCAACCACACGGCCCTACTGCTCGAGGACCCCGATGGGTCCACTTCCCTGTGGGGCACCGGAGACGGAAAAAGAGGCCAGCTCGGGCCTGGGTACGAAGGTCCAGGAAATTCCGAGTCGAGTTCGGAGCCGCTGGCAGTCGCGCGGATTCAGACGCCATGGACCATCTTTCGCGAACTCGGGCTCTTCGTCCCCGATTCAGAGTCCCCGTTGTCAGAGGGCGGCGAATACACATATAAATCCATCGCCGCGGCGTGGGAGACGACGTATGTCGTGCTCTCGCGTCCCGACAGTTCGGACGTGCTGCTATCTATGGGATCAAACGATTTTGGAGCGTTGGGTGTGGGAGAGGACGTGGACTTGGATAGGTCGGCGGGGACGACTCAGAGGTCTGGTGCTACCCATGGACCTGGCAAGCCGCGGGTCGTCGACTTTGATCACATCTTTCCCGAGGACTCGGGTCGTGCACAATCGCAGCTGCAAACGATACACGTGCGATCTATTCATGCCGGACCGCGTCACGTCGTTGCGCAACTCGAGCTCGTCGTAGCGAGCTCTGATGGGTCGTCCTCGTATTCTCACACCGCCTTCGTCGGTTGGGGCGCATCCAGGCATGGACAACTCGGCCAACAAAGTGGAGGTGTACGATTCGTTGTTCGTCCCACTCGCGTACCCATCAACATCCACGACGATCCCATGGTCTCATGTGCGCTGGGAAACCAGCATACGATTGTATTACACGCATCAGGACGTATCTCAGCTCTTGGGTCAAATAAACAGGGACAGATTCCGTCACTCGGATCTCAGGAGCGCATCTGCGAACTCGGATGCACATGGAATGGCACGTATATGCGGATGCTCAAGGACGATCAGCATGTCTTGCTCTCGACTGGAAATAACGCGCAAGGCCAACTCGGCCGAGGTGATACGGTGGGACCAATCTCTACAGTCGACGCAGCTGTCAGTCTTCCCGTAGATCGTGCCATATCAAGCTTTATTTGCGGGAGTGAACATGTCCTCGTTGCGATGGATGACTCTTCACAGGAGGGCAAGTCAGTTTTGGGATGGGGTTGGAACGAGCATGGAAATATGGGACTAGGGTGGTTGGGTAACGTTACCATTCCAACACAGCTGTGGCCAAGGAGAGATATGGAGGCGTATAATGGGTACC
>JBBPNX010000536.1:0-17795 GCA_038091155.1 Harrya chromipes | reverse complement strand
ATGTGTGGGATAACGAAAATGCTACGACTGCTCGTCTATCGCAAGTACACTCGTGGAAAATCGGACGGCCTTGCGTGGTGTTGTCGGTCTCGTGCTATCGCTAGCGGATGATGTAAAGGAGCTTGCACGACCGAGGGAAGAGCGTAAACTAAGAGGTCGGTAGCCTGGAATAAACTTGGACATGCGGGATCGCAAGGAAGACAACGAACGAGATGGGGATGATGTGATGGAGCCGCCCGAGGTTACCACGGATGGCGGCTGTGAGACACCGGATGATAAAAATTGCTGCTGCGGATGGGTAAGGGTAGAGGCTGAAGAGCTCGTTTTTTTCATAGAAGACCGCGGCGGGGGAGGAAGGTTGCGTCTGGGGGTGCAATGTTGGGAAGAGGAAGATGAGGTGTCTTGGAAATGGTCGGGGGAGGCAGAGGGATGCTGGATGGGCATGTTCAAGCTGCGGCAAGAGGGTGGGGATGGGAGAAGATGACGCTGGGGGGAATTCACGACGGGTCTGAGATGGGGCGTGCGCGAAACATGGAGACCCATCGCAATCTGTTCTATGGTTGGACGTGAGTCGAGATAACGTGAACGGCCGGCACGTGAGGTGTCGTAGGTATGTCGTTCCTCAGGGGTAGAATACATGACAGCACGCTGAGTGGGGAGGGGTGTGAGAGGTGCGAAATGGGCATGGTATACAGGGTGACGGACGGGGTTTTCGGTATTCTTCCTGCGTGGAGTGGTGGGTGGGATGAACGACTTTCGCATGGAGACGAAGAAGCGAGACGCGGTGCTCGTGACACCAGGGGTAGATGGAGGTATGTAGGATCCGTGCGAACAGGAGGTAGAGGTATCGATGTGTGTCGGAGGCGACCGTGAAGGGTGATGCGTCTGGGGCATGTCAAGTTGGTACGTGGAATTTTGACACTAGGATGGGGAAATTGGAATGTGGTAGTGGACAACGCGGAGTGGGTATTGATATTGACAATTGGCGTTCCGGACGCGGGTGTATGTGGGGGCATACGTTGAACGTCTCGATGGCGGACGTTGGCGGCGAGTATTATGACAGTGACACGCTTCAGTTCATCATGAGTGGCTGTGCAGTTCCACAGGCCAGATTAGCCAAACGGCTCTTCTGACTCATCTTACTAAGTGCACAGCTTGGTGGGATTTGGTTTTGCCCCCAACAACTCGTTCGAATGTGAACCAGACATCTCATCACTTGCCCTGAGCCGCGACGCCTTTTCGTGTAATCCATGTGCCCGCCCCCTAAAACGTGACACGTATCCGTTTCGACACTATCGAGAAATTCAGTGAATTGCTGGCAACTGGTAAAACAATGATCGAATCCCAAAAAGGAAGGTGTTGTAGAGCGTCTTATTGTCTGCCTCCGCTTCTCAAGATCTTAGTATCACGATACTGTCATGCTGTCGTATGGGCCCATTTCGACACTGGGCTCTATTGTCGCCACCCATATAAGAACACCACACTTGTCCCACAGTTCCCCCCGCATTGTTTTGCCAACGCAAACGCCTCTGAGAGCTCTGTCGGCTATCCACTCCTTTCTTCGTCTGAGACGATCTTTTGAACTACTTTCCTATCCAACTTTCTTAATGTCATCAACGTCAACATCCGTGGCTATCAGCGCCCCCTTTTGCGCTTACCACTTTTCACACCTCCCCGAACCCTGGATCGTCGAGACAAAACCAATGTAAGCAATCAAGTTGACACACCCATCGTCCTCGTATGCTAACCAAACTCGTTTTCACAGTCGCAAGACGCGCATTTCCTGTACCAAGTTCATCGAACGCCAGGTCATCCGAGCCTGGAAGCGTGTCACGGGGGTGACTCGCAAGCAACAGCAAGCATCCTTTTTGCCAAAGGACTTTGTCCTCGTCACGTCTCGCCGTCGCAGCGTGATGTTTCGCTGAGACCGCTCATATGCAAACATGCATAATCCTCCTTCGATAATGACGCACATGATCTCATTATGATACCTGAGCCTATGGCGGCGCTGTGCGCTTATCGCTCTCGATATTTCATTGTAATCCACTGCCATCGTGATGGACCTATCTTCTTGCACTAGTTTTCTACATGGACAATATTCTAGATTGCAACTGTTTGAAACATCCTGACTTTTTCCTCCTTTAGTGTATTATCACCATAATTTTTGAACTACTTTACGTAGAGTTAATCAGATTTCACAGCTGTTTCTCATGCGGGTCATCGAGATCTAACGTGTCTTCACCAGACTATGTGGACACAAATGACAACGAGCATATTGATTCAGCAAGTAAGTGTGGTTTTGGCTACTAAGTACAGTCGGGTTGAGGGAGGTGTTACATGCCATGGATTACAAGGGAACGTGGGTGATCAGGAAAATGTTCTATAGGGGTCGCGCATACATTGTCTATGGAGATGAGTTAAATCAAGTTCGGATCAGACTCCCCTCGGGAAGCCGGATCATCCACAAGCAGCTCGTCGTCGTCGAGGGAGCCCAGGTCCATTCCCTGGTAGACAATTATCGATACTGGCAGTATGGGTGGATAAACAGATGACGTACGCCTAACGCGCCGAGCTGCGTGCAGAACCCGTTTACGGTACGACGAAGTTTTACTACCCACTTCTTCAACTTGCTCCTGTCGGCATTGGCCTCTTGGAGACATTGCTCAGTTGCATCAAGCCTCCTCTTGATGAGATCATATTCTCTTTCGGTCTTCTCCTTTTGTTCCTTCAGGAAATTTTTCTGAAATATAGTGTGAGAGGGGACTCCCGTTGAGCCCGAGAGTAAGAAACTTACCTCCCGATAAGCGTCCATGAACTTGTTGTACCAATAGTTTAATCTGCCCTGTGATGTCGCAGTGTCTTGCAATAATTCCCCTATACCTTTATCCGTCGTACCTCCTCCATCGGAAGCAATCTCATTTCGGATATTAATAGTAGGCGTCAGTGGTGCATTGAACGGAGAAGGTGCAGCTGTCGGATAATCTCCGTTTCGGGGATTCGACACGGGTGTCATATAAGGATTGAAGGATCTCGGTGCCGCTCTAACCATCGAGGCCGAATAATCAGCATCAGCTGGAGGCAAGCCACAGGACTTACGGGGTCTGTGTAACCATCTGAAAGGGGTCAGCTTCAGATTCTGAGGACATGTCATGGTGGTCATCTCCGTCACTGAGACCTTGAGCACAGAAAACGATTGAAGAGGTATACACGCTTACACGTCGGGTTCTCCATCCGAACCCACCGCAGTGAAGTCAATGTCAACCATGATATCATTGTTCGGTGGTCCGATACTACTTTGGGTATTGTCCTGGCTAGTTATGTCGACCAAGTCGGAGGAAGTAGCCACATGCACGCTTGGACCGGGAACGTTTTCGGTACTAACTGTCTCGGAGGACGACGAACCGCCGATAAATTGCAAGCTCGTTTGGATACCTAAAGTACTGGTTCGTTGTGGTTGGGTTTGACGTTGCAACCCCAGCTCTCTCCTCTCTTGGTAGGACCGCAGCAATAACGCCATCAACTGGAATATAGAATAAGTAAAGTTCTCCCAGTTACAACACTGTCCATTCATACCTCGCTCTTTGTAGGTGCTCGGCCCTTTGGAAAGAAATGGCGTTTGGCCAGTGCGATAGCCCCACGATACTGTTCGTCATACGGGATGTCCCCATTATCATAATATCCCCTCAATTTGGGAAGAAACGATGCAAGTCTGTCCATGGCGTTGAGCAACTCAGCTCTTTCGATGAGATAGACCAGACTGACGTTCTCTTTGCTGCTGGAAGTATCCTTATCGCATCGATCGTGTTCGAGTCGTTCCTATCAACGATCAATTCGACATGACCCTTTTGAACCTAGAATCATGCCATTCCCATTAGACGATCGTCCCAATGGCATGACAAGGAAATGACTTGCCGTGAGAAGTAAGACGGCAGCAGCTTGTTCGGCCGTCATCTTCCTCTGCCTGGTTCCCGTGGCCCTCCCTCGAGAATTAACTGAAACAAAGATGCATCATAATGTCGTACATGCCATAGACGCAGCGGTCGCCGAGATTATAGATATGACATGTAAGACATACCTCCCTCCATGAATTCGTTAAACTGCACCTCGAGCGGTGCGTCGAGGTCACTCTGGCTATCTTCTCCCGGATTCCTTGCGCGCGCATCAGTAATGAACGCGAGTTCCGTGATCACTTCTGTTCGCAGGGGTTGTTGATATCACAGTGCCGATCGAGTCACAGTACTGATGTTGGACTCACTGCTTGGGTTGTTTGCATATTCTATGAGCTGCAGGCTTCCCAACGCCTTTAGCTGCCGTCGAGTCTGTCGTCGAGCTGGTGGCATTCTTGGCTCGATTGATCACCGTAAAGTGCCAGTGCTTGATGCGGCTATCAGGTTATGGAGAGAAACAAGTCGTCGCATCCCCCCGGGAAGCGGTTCCGCCTTTATAATACAAAACACAAAGCAGAGTGACTCAGGAGCTGACAGGCCGGGGGATCCGGGGCATCTGCTAGTGAGGCCGGCCGTTTTCTTTGTTCCCGAGTCGGTGACGTCCTTGCGCCCGGTATCCAACTTGGATCACCAGAACAACACGGTTCTTCACAATTAAAGATCATAATCGAGCGGAAGGTAGCACAGTTGCAAGTCATCTGGTGGTAGTGCGGGCGAAGCGTTTTTTGTCCGGAGTGTCATGGGAAGTTTCAAGTCTTCGACAAGTGACGCCACACAATAGACACCGTGTATTCGTGGTTACCATGGCCCATCGTTTATTAAAAACTCCCATATCTACCATGTCTACAAAAAAATTATAATATGAGCTAGCGGTCCCCATGTACAACTAAGCAAGAACCATGCCAACTACAGCTCGAAATGATCAGCCCAATGTCGCAGTACACCTTCCCCCTCCAGGTGGAACGCGAAGTGCTTGACATCTCGGCAAACGATCATAGCATGGGAGTTCCGGACGTTCTCAAAAAATGCGCGTTCTTTCTGCAGCTGAGGTATTTTGTTCAGGTTCTGCATGCAGCGACGCTGTACCGGACTAAGCAATGCCTGGTGTGATGAAAGTGCCGAGTCTGCGCTAATGTCTTCTTCCTGCGTCAGAGTGCCATCGATGGCACCTTTGCTAGGCAAGGTTGAAGATGAAGGTGTGCCTTGATCGTACATATCAAGGACGACGCTTTCCACGTTGGCCTCTAGCTCTGCGATGATATGAGCCAGTCTCTCCTTGTTCGACTCTTTATCCTCGAGCGTTTTGAGGCGAGTCCTTGAGTTGCGAGATGAAATCGAAAGGCGCACCAGTGCGAGCGAAATGAAAGCAGGGAACAATACTGGAAGGAGCGCGTATACAAGCTGGTCACAAACCACGGCCTATAAACAGGTGCACTGACAGAAAATTCAACGGACTCACGATATTGAAGGGGAAATGACCTTGGAGTGAAGGTGGCAATGGGGGAGTCGAATTTCGGACTCTTGTGAACCAACTCGTCTTTTCTCGCTCTGGAGGAGGTAGAGGGGAGGACGACACTCTATATGACTTGATCACATGCTTATATTCGTCGTGAAATTCTCTAGAGAGCGCTGAGTACTTGAAAGGCTGATGAAGATGAATACGCACAGTTCAAGGCCGTTCTTCTCGTATTCTGCAAACAAATCAATCTCTTCGATTGCCGCAGTAACATAAGGTACCGTGAGATCATTGATCCTGTAAAATAGTCAATATCATGTTTCTCCTCAAAGTTATCCTCGCTCACACGTTGGCATAGATTCGTATGCTTGGAAAGAGTAAGAGGGCTTGGTAGAAAATGTGGTCTGCGTATATTCAGAAGTTGCGGTGCTTCCAGAAAACAACATGCACTGACCTGGATCAGCAAGAACATCTAAAAGAGGTCTGCCTTTCGGCGACCACTTGTCGACACAAAAGAACTGTTCTCCAGTTCGCGACAGAAACCTAGGACCGATGAAGTTTGCAATCGCAGACAAGGTGGAAGGAAATCTAGGTATGCCAATATGTGGCGTAGCCACTGTATTGAAGTTTACAGGTGTCACTTTTTCGAAGAACTTGTTCTGATGAAGAATCCTTTGAGACGACGTCAATACTCGCGTACATGGGGAACGGGCGACACATACCCAACGACGTAGCGTGCAAGCAAGCCCCCTAAGCTGTAGCCTGTTATCGAAAAGCGAATGACCTTCTTCCCCTGGTCCTCATACGCCTTGATTTCGTCAAGGATCTATGGCCGGGTGAGCAAGTGCGTCAAGGGGAAGCCAAATAAAGACAGTTTACCTCCTGTGCAACCCGTTCACCTCCCCAGTCAATTCCATCATATGTCGACTCGTCACGGTTTGTTTTGGCTACCAGGACTGCGAGTTCCGGGCCGTCGGAAACGGCGCTCCTGGTGCCACCCTTGACCTCACGGATGATTTTGTCCATGTGAGCAAGGTGGGCGGGATTGCCCCACATGCCATGGATCAGAACGAGAAGGTGGATATCTGGCATGAAGGTATATGTCTGCGCACGACCCATACGGCCAGTCACTGTAAGCTATCAATCGTGCTCTGAATGCGACGCTGCAGCAACGCACCTGGAGAACAAAGGCAGAGAAAGGAGAATGCAAATGTCAACGTGTAGACAGCGAGATTTTAATTCACGGTGCTGTGAAGACTGCAGACGTGCATCGAGTGACTTTATAGAGTGTCTTCCGGCCCCATGCGTCACCATCATGCCGCTTTGATATAGATCGGGTCCACGGCCGTGCGACAAACCTTCCGTGCTGCAGTGCCACAGCAACCCACGCTTGGTTGCATTAATATTGCTGCCAGTGCTGCGGCCGCACATGGTAAAACAGTGTGGTTCTGGTCAAGAAGTCATTTCATTATCTCGCCACTCGGTACTTGAACAATAATCATTCCAGGGTCGATTCAGGGTACGTATCAAGATAAGGTACAAATGGCTCTGAGCTGGCACCACCAGCTGACTCGTCGGAACAGTGCAAGTACAAACAGGTCAAGCAGCGGAAGGAACATCGTACAGGAGGACCAAGGACGTTGGCCAAGGGCAGCGGGACTGTTGGGTGTCCAAGTAAACATGGCACAAGTGTTTGAGAGACTCGTCTTGGAACCGTTGGAGCTGGCCAGACTGGCCGGGTCCGCGGCGGACATTCTCAAGGGAGTGGATGCTGCGAAGCACATGGACAATCAATTTAGGTGCAATGTCAGCGCCAACGGCCTTGAATGCAGCATCTGGTCGCAGGTACCGTTCGCGCGGCGTGCGTGTCGCGTCGAAGGTGGTGGGATTCGGGAAGGCTTCGTCCTACCGCTAGGTCAGAAATCTGACCGGCAGATTAAAGACAAAGCACTCACGTTCAGACTGGCGTTGGCAACATGCAAGAAGAGATGTTCGCCTTGTTGGACTGTGAGAGAACCAACGGCGTGATCCTTCTTGGCAACGTAGGCAAAGCCCGCAAAAGGAGGGTCAATTCCTAAACGAAAGAGTTAGAAATGTTCATCAGCCCGACGACTCTCACTGACTCAGTGCTTCGATGACGTATGCCTCAAGACCAGCTATGTCCTTGACATCGACACTCTTCGCCTGGGTACGGAAAGTGGCATGCTCTTCGGCGTCCAGAAGGAGGTTGACCACATTTGTCAGGGCTGCACATTGAATGTCAGTACGTCTGGCATTCCCATCGAATGTTTACACCTGCCTAGCGATATCTCTACAGTCACACCCACCAAAAGAGCCAGAATCTCGTTGACGACTTGTTCGTTCGAGTGGCCAAGCTCGAAAAGACGCTTCAAGAGCTCATTGTGACCACTCTTCTTCCTACCAAAGACGGATCCAAAGATCCCAGCAATCGAGATCTGGGATAGGTTCAAGAGTGGGAACATCATTTCAAGAACAGCAGAACACCTACACGAGACCCAGCGATCCCAAAGGAGGCTTTGATGTGATGAGACAACTCTTCAATATACCCCTGGACCTTTTGTTTCAAGACCATATACTTGGCAGACTCAATATCAAGGAAGATGAACCTGCAAGTTGGTCAGTCACATACGAGGAAGAAGGTTCACTGGATGAATGCTTACTGGTAAATTTCACCAAGTATATTATACAAGTCTTGGGGAGTGTATACACCAGAAGGATGTGTTTTGTCTTTGAGTGTTATACCAGCCTGGAAGGATAAGCCGTCAGCGCGTATCCTGATAGAATACGGGTAGTGAATACACACAATTTCTGAGGCAGCCCAGTAGACGGGGACAAGTTTCAAAACGTCGTTGACGATATTGACGCTCCGGGTATTCGAGTTGATCAACGGACAAGAGGCAGCAGATATCAACTCAGCAGTTTTCTTGTAGAAGTACTGTCCAATCTGCTCAATAGCCTCGGGTGATGGAGCCAATGCGCTGATGAATTCCTTCTGAGCTTGAACGGCGTCGGCAGATGCACAAAAGAACCTATGACGGACTTGAGTGACAGACTCTGAGAGTAAACGGAGGAATAAACCACCACTTACCCTTTACCCTTGATAACCTCACTGGCACGGTGTTCAGAGACTGCAGTGAAGTTCTGCGAGTCTCTAAGAACCTCCCCAACCTCGACATAGCCAGAAACGGGAGTGGGCGAGACACGGGCCTTTGGGCGTTCCAGGGAATAGTCACCCAGCTTGCCTAGGTCCCCGAGATACTTCTCCATGGCCTCCGGGTGCATAAGGGGGAACCAAGTGTATATCGACGTCTCATTGTAATCGTTGGGCAGCGTACGAAGTAATAGGCGCCCCAGGGTGGAACCAAAACCCCAACCATTCGGATCACGCTGACAATCCGCGAAGCCCCACGACGTCATGTTGTAAGGGGTGAAGTCCTCAGTAAAGAACCGATCCCCACGAGTGAGAGCGATGGCATCCGAGAGAATAGCACGAGAAATAGTGTAACCAGGACAGAGGCCGGCACCCTCTCTCAAAGGCTTCGTGTCTTCGGCTTGGAGACCAACATAAAGTTCCAAGTTATCGATGTGTCCGTAGAGTTTCTCAGCTGCCTCCGCAACCTTCTTGTTTGGGTTCCATTCCTCGAAGGTCGAGTACGCTGAACATGCATAGTCAGCAATCCTTCGTAACCAAACAGTGCACTGCCAACTCGTACTTTGTAAACCCAAGAATTTCCTGAAATTATTAAGGGAGCAAACTCCCCAAGCACGGTTGGCTTCGATGCCCATGATTTCGTTCACTTTCATGATACCAGGGGTACCGCGAGCACCAAAAGAGGCGGCATGGTGGGATGTCCTAAAGGTCCGTGAGCTCATGTGGCTCTCATAATAGAAACCACACACGAGTTCTGCAGAATATTTGCGAGCTCCGAATCTTTGAAAGTACCATCTTCTTGGCGCTGTAAGCTGCGCAACAATTAAATGAACGACATGACGCCAGAAGTGAAAAGGATGACGTACTTGCCAAACGTCCAATGTTCAATATCGGGCTCAGAAGCCTCGACGATGGCCTCTGTTCTATAGAAATCATCCATAGTGATCTTTTCAGGATCCTTTCCAGGGAAAAGCTTGTCGAACTGAAGCTTGATCCACTCCTCATCTTCCAGAGAAGTAGTAGCGTGCCATCTGTAGAGACAATTGAACTATCACAATCCTATTAGCTCCCCCCTTAACCGAAGTTCAAGTAACGCAAACCTCAATACTGCATGCATTGCCCCGACCGCGCTCGAATAACTTGTGATCATCACGGATTTCGCCGAAAGGTTCCAAACTCCAGCTGGAGCCTTGTCGAACAAGACCCAGAATAGCAGAGAAGTAGTCGGAGAATATGATTGCGGCGAACCAAGCGCAATTGCAAAGACGTGCAATCTGGAAAATCTCTGGTCCACAATTCTCAGGCAACTGCCGCCGGAAAAGTGAGGAATGCACAAACCTTCTTCTTGTTTCAAGAGCTTGGATGAATTAGGCGGTAATGTGGATGGATCGACCCAGGTTCCTCGTTCATTGATCTCCAATAGACGACGGGCAATATACTGAACGGGAGTTATCAAAAAACTCTGGGCCGCAACAGTCACAAGCTTACGTTATGGTTACGATTGAACAGAACGAGGATCACTGTAGTAGCAGGTGGAAGGAGAAGTAAACGGTCCTCGGCGAAGGCATCGGGATGGAGACAGCCTCGACCATCTTTGATTCGAACCTAAACCCCCTTGTCAGGCGATATGTGGGCTTAGGGATCGAAGCATACCTTGTCCTGCATGTCCTGGTCGTTACCATACAAGGGGGCAAGATCAACATAACCGGAAGTCATGTTGATGTTCACGTTCTTGTGATCGGTACGGAAGACGCTGTGGATAACGAGAGCAGCGAAGGAAAACATTAAAGATGATAAGCCCGCAGGATGTTTTCGGAACTAGAAGCACATCATTAGCATCAGCGGATGATCCAGTACATGAGACGTTACCTCGTCCCGGCGAAGCAGAGTATCAAATACCAAACCAGCATCAGGTAGCTGATTGCGTGGAAGGGGATGGCCCTGCTGCACAGAGCGTGCATATGGCGTCCCGGCCTTGCCCAAGTCAGGACAGTCGGGATTGTTGTTAGACCCGTCCGCCGTGCGGAATGCGTATTGAGGGCCGATGAACGTCGCGGGGGGATGAGAAAGATCATTGTACACTTGGAGTAAACGTAAATGATAGCTACAAATGCATGTCCCACACGAATACTCACATGTCTTGACGACATAACTCTGAGCTAGGTCTTGGATCTTGCCCGACGGGTGGTTAGCCATAAAACTCAAGATATGTTCAAGCTAATCAATCGCACGAGGGTAATGTCAGCCAAGGTCAACAATAGAAACTGGCTAAAAACTCACCAACATCTTTCGATCATCGACGGCATCCGAGTGCTCAATGACGTCGATAACAGAGGACTGCAACCAACGTTAAATCAGTTACCAACACTCCAAGATGACTCACGAGCATGGATTCATTTATGTCTTCGGCAGCACGCTTCATCTACATTTCTGTTACTTCGATGTAGTACCTTGGTTTGGAAAGAACATACCAAGTCCTTGACGGCTGCGAGGGCCTTTGCTGTCCCTGATTCACTTGAGTGGGCCGCACCATTCTCGGAGGTGGGCGACCCCGAGCCATTCTAATATAGTGAGCCTGGATGGGTGATTTGAAGTTGGCAGAACGGACTCACAGATTGGCTCTTGGTGGAGAATCGTGATGAAAAGGTCCTGTTGAGAGCCGACATGGTGAACGGAAATGAAGACAAGGGGAAAGCGAACTTCGACCGCTACTTATAGCTAACGGAATATATCTACTGCCGAGAAAGGGAGAATGAGACCCCCTTCGCGCGTTCTAGGCTCTGAACCGAATAACGCCCAACTGCGTTCTGATAGGAACCGGCGTGACAGGACGTCAGGGTAACGTAATTGCATGGAGTCGAAAGACTTGCTGCTCTCGGTACTTGTACACCGCGATCTAGTTGTGCAACGAACAGCCAGGACTGAGCAAACGTCTTGAATGACATGACGCTAATTGTCATTGCCAGACGATGCTAAGTTTATCCCCAGTGAGTTCCAGGGTCCGGTGATTGTCGGGTGCCGCCGCCGTCGTGGCGACGAAGCGGCTGAGATCTCTCATGGTAATCGCGCCGTGAGGGACTCGTGACTTCTGTGTGAATTGACTTTTACGTGTACCTGTTACATAATCACCAGTTTTGACTTGGCGTGTTCTCTACGATTGCTTTGCCAGCATGGACTCGTCTGAAGTTTATCACATCAAGCAGCAGTTCATTCTTGGAGCTTATCCTACCCTCATTAATACGCCAGTTCCTGACACATCTTCACAAGATTACATCCCAACTATCCTTTACAAGGCCCGTGCTCTTTTGGCATCCGGTGATTCAGCCGCCGCCCTTGCCTTGATCCCAGATGACACAGAGAATGTCGCACTTCGTGCCGTCGCTGCACTAGCCCAGGGTGAGGAAGGTCTCGAGACCCTCCGCGACCTTTGCGTGGAAGTTGAGGCAGAGGGGGACGCAGACATTGGAGAGTGGGAAAGGGATATCGTTGCTGTGTTGGCAGCCACAGCCTTTGTTCGCGCAGGTGAGGTGGAGGAAGCTCTCGAAACCCTGCGTGAACAAGCCAAGGCTGGCAATGAATCGTGAGCATTCTGTGAATTTCATCATTCCACCTAAGCCGTTCTTTGTTCTGATAGATCCGCCCTTCTCGTTCATATCTATCTGTCCCTCTCCCGACCAAACACCGCTCGGAAGATATTGTCGACGGCACTACAAGCCAATCCAGATGCTCTTGTGTTGCAACTATCTGAAGCCGCTGTTTCTCTTGCCACCGGTGCCCAGGGAACAAGTGGCAGGTTATATCTCGATTTCGCATTTCACCCCGACTGAATATCACTGCCAGGAGAACCATATGCCTTAGCTCTCTCATTTTACACCGAGCAGGTTGCGAATCCTTCAGTATCATCAGCTGCACTTCTCGTCGGGAGGGGAGTGGTGCGCATTTTACGCGGCGAATTAGCAGCTGCACGGAGTGATCTGGAAGAAGCTGAGAGTATCCTGTCACGTGCGCAGACTGATCGAGGAGTAGACGAGGTCCTCGCCGGGATGACCGTCGCTGCCGGTCTTGGTGCAGGAAAACGTGGAGAAGCGGAGGAGCTGTGGAGGTAGGTTGATTCGCATCAATCGCTGCCTTGTGTGGACAACACTCACCAAACGTCTCGTTCATAGTCGGCTCTCGAGCCAATACCCTTCACACCCAATGGTCACAGACCTCAATTCCAAAGCCGACCTTTTTGACTCGTGTGCCGCGAAATTCGAGGTGCCACCACGTGCCGCGGTTGCAGCTTCGTAATCCGATTGAGCTTGAAACCAGTCAACTATGTTTGTTGCAACAGAGAAGTTTTGTTTTCGGCCCATGACCAGCATCCATTAAGCTTTTCTTCGTGAAGACATCAAGGGCAAGAGTTGGATCCCCGTGTACGTCAGATGCATCACACACCTGTGTTAGAATTTTCTCTGGGGTATTCGGAGGTCACCCGTTCAGGAAACCCTGCAACAATATTACAGCCTTTGCAAATAAGTATCTTGTGGTGACGAGTTTGCGTGAGACTTATCTTCGGCTTATAGCCGCCGGGCCGCCTTCAGGCAGTCTGCTGACCTCTGCATAAGTATATGTTTGCCGCTATAAAGTCGCCTAATATCTTATCAGTGATCATCGATCGACTAGTCTGAACTCCAGTCGAGATATCCTGCGATAATGCCCGACGGCGGTTTTGCAGACATCTACAGTCCTCGCAAGGTTCTTGAAGACCCTTCTTTTCGCATCCTCGGCCCAAATGAGACATCGTCTGCGGATGCCAATATTGCTGCCTTCTATAACCCCGCTCACGAAATCCATCTAGTCGAAAAACCGCGTCCTAAGCCTGGTCCAGGTCAGGTCTTGCTTCATGTGCGTGCCACAGGAATCTGCGGGTATGTGCGATGCCGAGTTTGTCGCGCTCGATTTAATCGTTAGCTACTAATTTGCAGGAGTGACGTACATTTCTGGAAGCATGGTCGCGTCGGCGACTCAATGGTCGTCACAGACGAGGTGAGTTCGTCGTTCTCGTTCCCGTCAGTGTAAGCAGATTAAGGCTGCAACAGTGTGGTTCCGGCCACGAGTCCGCTGGGGAGGTAGTAGAGGTTGGGGAAGGTGTCTCACAGTGGAAACCAGGTAAGCACGCAACAAAACTTGATATGTAGCACGGGAGTTGATCGACATCCTGCCAGGTGATCGTGTTGCGATTGAGGCAGGAATACCTTGCTTCAAGCCATCGTGCGACTACTGCAGGGTTGGCAGGTATAATGCATGTACGTGCCATCGGTAAAGGCATTTCTGGACGTTGACAGAGAACACGCAGGCCCTGACGTTGTCTTTTTCTCGACTCCCCCTTTCCATGGTGTGTCACGTGTCGTGAACTTTGTGCCATTTTCATTGCTGATGCCGACATTATGTTTACTAGGAACGCTTACTCGATGGCACCTCCATCCTGCTGAATGGCTTCACCGACTTCCTGATTCGGTCTCGTTCGAGGAGGGCGCTTTGTGCGAGCCCCTAGCTGTTGCGTTGGCGGGTATCGAGCGCAGTGGCCTTCGTCTTGGTGATTCCACTCTTATCTGGTACTGAAAATCATGACTCGTACTGGCATCTACTAATGACTTTTCAGTGGCGCTGGGCCAATTGGTTTGGTTTCCCTGCTTTCTGCAAGAGCGGCTGGTGCAGAACCCATTGTCATTACCGACCTGGTTCAAAGCCGCCTTGATTTTGCGAAGAAGCTAGTTCCTGGTGTCCGCACAGTGCTCATCGAACGTGGATCAACACCGAAAGAGTCCGCTGAGAGGATCAAAGCAGCGGCTGAGGGACCTATCAAGCTTGCCCTTGAATGTTCAGGCGTCGAGAATAGTATTCGCACTGCTATCTACGTAAGTAGAAATGATTTTTTCTACAGAGTAATCTTTCACGAGGAAATCGCGAGGTAGTCTGCGCAATTCGGAGGCAAGGTCTTCATCATCGGAGTCGGCAAAGACGAACAAGTGGTAATTGATTCCTTGATCAACATGTAATATATTATTGATCGATTCCGCGTACTTTTACAGTTCCCATTCATGCATCTCAGTGCGAATGAAATCGACGTCAGCTTCCAGTACCGTTATGCGAATCAAGTAAGGAATTGATGTAATCACACTGAAGTACCATCGCTAAGAGGACTTTCTTCCAGTATCCTAAAGCGATACGGCTCGTGGCTGCAGGTCTGATCAATCTCAAGCCTCTTGTCAGCCACCGGTTCAAGCTTGAGGACGCGGTGGCAGCATTCCATGTTGCTGCGGACCCTGCACAGGGTGCTATCAAGGTTCAAATTTGTGATTGATCAAACTAAGCTGCCGAATGGAGTCGTTGTTTGTTCAGAGCGCAGCGAAATCGAACCTTCGTTGCCCTTCTTGTCACGTATGTATGATAGTGCTACTCGTAGTGTGTACAAATAGTATCGTATTGGTAACCATCATGTGACCACTCAATCAGGAATTATTGTCAACATCAACCAATTGAATTGACTGTTTGTTCATACTTTACTTCTCTTTTCACGAACCCATCCTATCTTGCACACTCAACCCTGGCCGCCATGGCGAGCCCTAGTAAAATTCGACAACGGAAGCCAATGGGTCCTCCCCCACGAGCAGAAAGCTACGACAGAGACGACGAGGATCATGTTGACGCGGTGTACCGCAACCCAGTGCGTAATGGAACCCCGTCGATGATGTGTTAACCAACTGCTTCCCTTTTTACAGCACACTCGAAGCGCGTTCGAACGGGCTTTGGACACCCCACAGGCAAGTGCTGCAGTCGTGGGTGTCCTCACCGCCGTCGCCTTCATGTTACGATTCTATAAAATCAACCAACCGGACCAAGTAGTGTGAGCGTGTACTTTGCTGCGCATTCCTCGGGATCTCGAACTGATGCGCTCACTAGCTTCGATGAAGTTCATTTTGGAAAATTCGCCTCCTATTATATCCTTCGTCAATATTACTTCGACGTGCACCCACCGTTTGCAAAACTATTGTTTGGACTCGCGGGATGGTTTGTCGGCTTCGACGGCAATTTTTCATTCCAGAATATTGGTGACAGTTACACCGAAAACCACGTGCCGTATGTTGGCATGCGCGCGCTACCGGCCATACTTTCCAGTCTAACCGTTCCTGTGGTGTATGCCATCATGAAAGAAACGGGATACTCGACCATTGTCGCCGCATTCTCTGCGTGCATTATTCTGTTCGGTGCGTGTACTCCCCTACCTCAGCCATCCGCCAGACACCTCATAATATTCAACCAACCTAGACAATGCACACATCGCACAGTCTCGACTTATTCTTCTTGATTCCACCCTTCTGTTCTTCATGTCCCTCACTATCTACTCATACGTTCGGTTCCGAAAACTGCGTTACTGGTATGTGGAACTATTGCGCATTGAGTGTATCTATTGAATGCTTGATAGGGAATTTTCGGTAGAGTGGTGGAGTTGGCTCATTGCTACTGGGTTCTTTATGGCCTGCACGTGGGGTTCCAAGGTCAACGGCATTCTGACGGTCGCCACCATCGGGATTGCTGTCTTGATCGACTTGTGGGGCATATTAGATTATCGCAAGGGTACCACCATGGTTAGTATTTTTGTAAATCGGCGAAGATGTTTCACCGACCATTTTTTGCTAGGAATATTTCTGGAAACATTTTGCGGCTCGGGCGATTGGCTTGATTGTCATCCCATTCATCATCTATCTCTCGTTCTTCTATGCGCACTTCGCTGTCTTGATTTATTCCGGCCCTGGAGACACGTTCATGAGCCCCGCTTTCCAGGAAACACTGATTGGCAACGACATGCTGGTTAATAGTCAAGGTTAGTGATGAACCTCGAATTATTTATCTTGTCCTAACATTGGCTTGCAGATCTCCATTACTACGACACTGTTACGATGAAACACAAGGATACCAAAGTCTTCTTGCATTCACACCCCGACAAATATCCCCTTCAATACGACGACGGACGTATCAGTACCCAGGGTACGTGTTGCATTAATACAATATGAATATGGTGACTTACCTAGGTTCAGGCCAACAAGTGACTGGTTATGGGCATGATGATACAAACAACCACTGGCAAATTATTCCAACAAAAGCGCTCCCTGAGGCTGGGCGCGGACGAGCCGTTCACCACGAAGATGTCATCCAACTGTTACACGTGAACACGCAAACGTTTCTTCTGACCCATGATGTTGCGTCTCCTTTGATGCCTACCAATCAAGAATTCACTACGTGGCCGAAAGACGATCATTCTCGTCACAATGATACTTTATTCTCCCTTCATCTTGTCGACGGTAATCCAGGAGATGTATGGAAAAGCAAGTCAAGTCACTTTAGACTCGTGCATGTACCGACCAGGGTGTCCATGTGGACGCATACGAAACAATTGCCGGAGTGGGGATTCAAACAGCAAGAGATCAACGGTAACAAGAATCCTGCAGACAAGACTGCGGCTTGGTTTGTTGACGAAATATTCGAGAGTGACAGTAAGCATCTCACTTGTTAGATGTCATGTCTCACATCAATTTCGTACCAGGCGAAGTCGACCTTTTTAGAGAGAGCAATGTTCCGCGAGAGCCAAAGAAAATGAGCTTTTTCAAAAAATTCGTCGAGCTACAGCTGTTGATGCTTCAGCACAACGCCGGTCTCACTGCATCGCATCCTTACGCCAGCGGGCCAATCAATTGGCCGTTCTTGCTGACCGGCATCAGCTTCTGGACAGAGAACGACACACAAAAACAGATTTACCTTATCGGTAATATCGTTGGATGGTGGTCATGCGTTGTTGCCATCTCGATTTATGTGGGTATAGTTGTTGCTGACCTTCTGGCAAGACAACGTGGACTCTACCCTATCCCTGATCGTAAGTTTATTGCGTCCCACTAAGAGCTTGTCTAATATTTTTTTTGCAACAGCTGTCCGCAACCGTCTGTGGAACTCTGGAGGTTTCTTCCTCCTTGTATGGGCGGTACACTATTTGCCATTCTTCCTCATGGGCCGTCAGCTCTTCATTCACCACTACCTTCCCTCGCACCTTGCATCGGCAATGTTAGCTGGCTCAGTATTGAGTTTCGTCCTATCTGACTCCATCAACTACCCCATTTCCGTGTCCGGACGTATGACGAAGATGCAGCCCACACAATATGCGGATCTTGGAGTGAAGGGTCCA
>JBBPNX010000535.1:0-17870 GCA_038091155.1 Harrya chromipes | reverse complement strand
GGGAACAATCGATAAGACTCGGGGTGTCAGGGATTTCAGAGGAAGATGAGGTGACAGCGGCACCGAGCCTTCTTGAGGAATGGTTGTCTTAGATTCGCATTCCGTTCAGTAGGTTGTTTGTTGGGTGAACCACTGAAGTCTGGTCTATAGTCTGGTGACTAGACTACCAGGGCGGTCGTGTTGAAGTTGAAAGTTCTCACCTCCATCTGAGTCTCTAGCAGGATCCAATTTCCCACCATTAGGCTTGTAGCAGTGAATTTCCCTTTCAACAAGCGACCCTTACGCGTCCCCCCCACGGCTACCGCAGCTTCAAGGTCTGCGTTTCTCCCACTCTCCAATTTTACTATCTTAGCATAGTCTTGCGTTTAGTACCGGTTGATCTACGGGCAATATCGCAAGACGAACCCTTGCCCCTCTAAACACTGTCGACTGTCGTGTATGTCCGGGTTGATTGGGCGACTTCGAGAACGATTCTCGTCTGCGTCTGTCGGAGCGAAGTATACACCCACGTCCACCCCAGAGACAACGCTCTGTACGACATGTGTTGCATTAGACGTCAAGAAACTATTGCAAGATGGGCTTCCAGAGGAAAAAATGCGTTCCCTCGGCACTCTTCAGGACATTACCCAGAAGAGTGGTCGCTGTGCATTTTGTCGGCTTGTTGCTGACCTGATCCGACGCCGTTGGCGTTTGGACAACTTCCCCAACACAGACGTTTAGGGCGTCAATTGTTTCATATCTGCACGCGGATGTGGTACCCTTGATCCTGGTCTTGACGCGAAGAAAGAAGCACATCGGCTGTATATCCACGCTTCACCCCGTCCATTCGTCATAGCTACCTCCTTGATAGCTTCCAAAGCGGATCTTTATTTGGATATACAGTTATTAGAGGAAGACTCTCGCAAAGTCGCTCGGCCAAAGGATTTTCATGGGCGCAGAATCCAGGACAATGTGGACATCCATTTGATCAAACGGTGGATGAATCTCTGCGAACAGGCGCATGGAGAAGCATGCGGAACTACGTGGTGGAAGTCTGGGATCGAGGACTTGCCAGAATTTGTCAGGATGGTGGACGTGACGCAGATGGCCCTGGTTCCTGCACCTCGGAACTGTCGATTCCTAGCTCTGAGCTATGTTTGGGGAGGACCTGGGGAATACTACTGGACGTCAATGGCAAATGCTGCATCACGGAATCGTCCCTCAGGGCTCAGAGAATCTGAACTTCCGGCGACCGTTGTTGATGCTATCAAACTGACCCGCCGTATCGGTGAACGCTACTTGTGGGTGGATGCCTTGTGTATTCTTCAAGACAACCAGGAGGACAAGGCTGTGCAGATATCCATCATGGATCGCGTCTATGGTCGAGCTGCACTCGTGATTATCGCTGCAAGTGGAGCAAGCGTTCGGGATGGACTTCCCGGTATGAGAGCGGGATCGCGGATATCCAACCAACATATCGAGCGCGTCCAAGGACTTCATCTTTCGATACCACTACCCTCATCATTGGAGGTGGTTAACGACACCATCTGGAATACGCGAGGTTGGACATTTCAGGAAGTTATACTTTCAACCCGTCGATTGTACTTCACAAAACACCAAATATACTTCGAGTGTGACCAGGGCGTTCAGTGTGAAGATGTCGTCGCGGAGAGTAAAACAACGAAAAGGCCCTCGCATCCGATGCATTACTCCAGAGCATATCACTTCCCCCTCGTCCCATATCCAGCCGCCGAGATGAATTTTAGAGGTTACGAGAACGTCATTGAACAGTACACACAGCGCAATTTAACTGTTGACTCGGATATCATAGCTGCAGTAACGGCACTGACGAACGTGATGACCACCATCCTCGAGCCTCCCGGGAGTCAACCCCAGGAAGCCTTTCGGTTTGGGATGTGGATGAGGAACTTGGATCTCTCTCTGTTGTGGCAGCCCAAATTTGATGCAATGCACACTCGACGGATCGGACCCGATGCGGAGCACTCGAGCTGGCCCTCATGGGCGTGGTCAGGGTGGAAAGGCGCGGTGAACTATGGAATCGAGTCACAGATGTTGGACGGAACGGATAGTGATCCCCACCCGCTCCCTGCGGAGTCGCTCGTTACCACTTGGAGTCTAGTTGACCACGACGGGTCTGTCATCCGCCTAGATGTTGATCGGATTCCACCCAGTTGGAGTGTCGACAGTTCAGTAAACCCGGACGGGACCTCACCATTCAAGTATTCAGTACCCGAGAGCCGTCCTAGCGACCTTGTCCTTGATTTCCTGGCCCCGAGAGGAACGCTCATCTTTCGTACTCAATGTGCGCGCTTTCAAGTTTTGAAAATGGACGACAGTATGTTGGACAGAGCGACGGCTCACACGGTCTTTCATATCCTCCCCGTCGATCAAGTCGCTCCGTGTTACGCTGGACGTATCATCTTACCCGTCAATACGCTATCCACAACTGTCCTCGAACTTGTCGTCCTGTCGCGATGCGATGGACTCAAAGGACTTTGTGACCCGAGTTTGTGGGGGGAACATTATTATGGCTGTATGTTGCACGTAATGGCAGTACAGAAGATGCGCAACGACGCTCGAGTCAGTGAGCGAGTCGGTGTCGGTGTCGTTGTCGAAGCTGCTTGGATGAAGTGTGGAGCGGAGGAGCGTGTGGTGTTGTTGGCATGAATCAAAAGGTCGACTGCCGAGGTTAATTTGGGTTCATCAAAGCAGAGACCGATGATTACTGGATCCAGGATGTATTGTACCGGGTAAACCTGCTTTTACGAGTATGGTTGACTGAGGCAACATTGTGGGTGGCCATTGACAGGATCACTAGAAGTGAATCGGCCCGAGCACGTTGATGATACCGGTACCTAATACTGACAAAGAAAGACTCACTGGCAGGCAGTACTTATGCTGAGTGCACCATCATTGACGGACCAGACGGATGCAAACGTGGCACGACAACCGTTGAATTGAACCTGTGAGTCTGAGACTCAACTTGCCCGGTATATCCAGGCGCATTCGTCCCAGGTCAGGCAATGCAAGGGGGTTAGGGAACGATTTGAACGTTGAACGTGCTGGACTCCCTGCAAACTGCCCAATTTACAGTTATATGGCGGCTATGACGTACAGGTCTCAGTCAGTAAAAATTCAGGATCTACAGTAGTATCATCCAGCAATTGCCGAAATTGCAGTCGGCAGTGCGCACCATAAGTATCTTGAATTCAATTCATTCGCTAGCTTGTTCGGGACAGGTGCGTTACCCAACGATTGAGACATTAACTGTGTCTCACAGTCTCCTTGGACCTCACTCCAATGAACTTCTCCCCGTAATCATTCCGGTGTCCATAAAATGGAGCAATGCCGATCCTGTTCTTAGGATCCACTGTTATTCTCATTGTCTCGCTATGGCTACTTCGGCTACCGTATACGCCATTGCCTTTGGGTGCATCGTGGTAATCTACATTGGGGGACGACGTCTAGGGGGCCCGAGATCCTCCCTCCCATTGCCACCCGGTCCTCCTGGATTGCCATGGGTTGGAAATGTCATTGGGATCAACACTAAGGCGCCATGGTTGACCTACCGTGAATGGGCAAAGACATATGGTAAGAAGTGGCATGTGAAGATGATAGCTTTTACTCACGTTGAATATTCTTCAGGTGACATAGTTTATTCTCGACTTTTGGGCAAGGACATTATCATCATCAATTCGGAAAAGATCGCAAAGGAGTTGCTTGAAAACCATTCTTCGAATAACTCGGACCGTCCTTACTTCATCACCAACGACTTGTACGCCTACTACTTATGTTGTTCGATGGCGAACTTAAGATTTTTCGTTCCTAGGTGTGGGGTAGAATGGAACACCGGTCTTTTGCCCTACGGCGACAAATGGCGACTCCACAGACGGTTTTTCCATCACACCTTTCGGCTCGAAGCGGTATCAAGATTCTTGCCACTTCAACATCGCAAGACATGTCAGCTCCTCAGACGGTTGTTCGTGCACCCCGAACAATATGATGAACATCTGTTTGAGTACGTGTCCCGGTTCGGATGCAATAATAATTGAACATTTGGTCTAGATACACAGCCTCTGTCATTCTGCAGGGCTCATATGATTATGATCCCCCATCTCAGCAGGACGAACTCTTCAAGCTCATTACCAAGGTGCAAGAAGTTGCGCTCTCCGTGGTGCGTCCCGATACAGCATTCATCGTTGGGACCTTTCCGATGTGTCAGTACATTCCATGCCCGTCTCGATATGGTATTCAACTTTCCTCCTAGTGTTGAACCTCCCATCATGGTTCCCGGGCATGTCGTTCAAAAAGGAAATGGCCATTTCGAGCAAGCTTGCCAGACGCTATGTCGAAACAGCATTCAACTATGCGTTGCAAAGAGTGGTAAGGTCTGATTGTGCTCACCCTCATCCGCCCACTCAATACTCGTAAAGCGCAACCATAGTAATGCGGCATCCATGGTACATGACGCACTGCTTAACATGAAAGACAAAGGAGCGGAACCGGATGAAACATGGATGAGAGAACTTAAGGGGGCCTGTGCGACCGCTTTTTTGGGTGCACATCGTTTTATCCACTGATTTTCTTCTTACTCACGCTCCTCGTCATTCCTTAGCCGCGTCGGACACAGTGAGTGACATGATTTATTGATAGTAATTCCACGTTAATAATTCCATCTCGCAATTCAGTCTCACTCGGTCTTGTTGACCTTTTTCCTGATGATGATGCTGAACCCATCAGCGCAGCAAAAGGCCCAAGCACAAATTGAAGCTATCGTAGGGAAGGCCCGATTGCCGACCATAGACGATCGCCCTTTGTTGCCCTACATCGATGCTATTTATCGAGAGACTCTCCGATACTGCCCCGCGCTCCCACTGTGTGAGTGATCCCATTCGTTGATTAGTACGTCACTGATCCGTGTTAACCTCGCAGCCGCACCCCATGCGGCTACAGACGAAGATGTGTACAACGGATTCCGCATTCCTAAAGGTGAATCACAAGTCCACACACACACCCTCTGAGCGACTAAATATCTAACTTTCATTCCCGCTCCCAGGTGCCCTCCTTTTTCCAAACGTGTGGTCAGTGGTATTTTATCGTCATTATTTTACAGCAATCCTGATGGCCCGTTTCTTTCAATCCATCACAATTAGGGCTATGGCCCACGATGAAACCAGGTACCCTGACCCAGACAACTTCATTCCGGAGCGCTGGTTCAACGATGACGGCACCCTCAAACCGAACGACACCGACCGCATCGCATTCGGCTTCGGTCGACGTATGTGCGCCGGACGCCATTTTGCCGAGATCTCCGTGTGGTCCGTGATGGTCCGGGTACTGGCAGTGTTCAAGATCCTGAAGCCCCTTGACGAGACCGGGTCCGAAGTGGTTGTCGAACCTACGTTTACGAGCGGCCTTGCAATGTAGGTGACTGTGGCAGATGAAGAGACGTCAAATCCTTGACTAATACTGATTTATCGCTTTTGATGATGGGCATCACTTGTAGACATCCAGTTCCGTTCCCGTGCAGGATCGTACCGAGAATACCAGGGATGGACGTGGATATGCTGGATCAGTGGCTTCATGCGAGCACTGAGTTGAATTAGACCTAGACTGGCGAGTCAAACGTTCATCAGGTTGCGTTAACAGCCGCGTCTTCTCAACTGCGGGACGCTCTGATTGATGTGGCTTGTACTTGTGCCCGATTTCTGCCCCGGGTGTGTTTTCCTCTTTTCACTTCACCGGTGTCTTCAAGTTGTACAAACATCGGTAGTTACTTGATGTGCCTTAGGAAGTTGATCTCTGAGCAGATATGTACTACCATCGATCCGAATGCTTTCTCCGCATCTTAGCTTTGTGGTCCCGAATTACCTGCGACGCCATACTAGTTGAACGTTCGGGGCCACCGGCGCAAATCTCCAGATGGCTCGATGAACTGGCACTGCCACCGTGACGGTCAGCACCACAAGGCACTCAATAGAATCGTCATGCAACATGACGGACGTCACCGTATCTGCATGGTGAATACACCAGAATATGAGAAGTGCCCCAGCCCATACTAACCACCAATCTTGGCGGTGAGACCCGTCGTCCAATATACAGGCACGACACACCCACTGGCAAACGTCTCAGGCTGGCAGGTGAGTAGTGATATTTAGCGAAGTGTCGCATATATCGGAAATGCGTCCGACTCGGAGTCGCCGTCCTTGCTCTAGGATCCTGCGAATTCTGTCTGCCTTGACTCGTTTTATCTGAAACCTTGGTTTCACTTCCATACCGAGACTCCCATTGATGTCAAACTTCGCTTGTCGGAGTCAAGCACTGGCATAATCTGTCAGTATCCCCCGGACCCCCGCAATGGTTATTCAAGGAGTTGCGACTAACTAGCTTCCGCCCAATGGCGAATGCGACGCCACATCCGACATGCTCAAAATCACGGTGGAACCATGATGTGATTCATCATGTGGCTCCTGAAACACTGGCATCAAGGACCGCTGGTGAGTAAGATGCTTAGTGAGCAATGCTGGCATCATTAAAGACTGTGCCAGTGTGATGAGTAATTGAATCATCACATATATCGCATGTCCAATTTACTCCCCCTCCCCCCTCGCCCCGCACCATGGGCCCTCGATACTGGTCGTGATCTGCCCGTATATACTCGGTCAGTCTGTTGGATCATCCATCACAATCGTACTGATTTCGCCTGCTCGCGCTAGGTCTATGGTTGGTTCCGAGTTCACCATTCAGAAACTTTCGAGCGCTTTTGATGGGCAAGTGATGCTGTTTGTCAACATGATAACAGTAAGAATGAACTTACTGACAGATACGGTGAACATTGCACCGGAGTCAACTTTACTTCTCCACTGAATATTGGGGAGCTGAGAGATCGTGCCCGGCGAGCTCTCGATAAACTCCGGTAGGAACATGATTACTTTTCATTGAACGAATATCTGAAAGCGCCAATTCACTTCCATCTCCCAGTTTTGTTTGCCCCATCATTGCGTGCACAGTAGAGGACGCCGTACCCTCCCGATGGATTTACACCCCATTTGCCGATCGTGAAGCTTGGCTCAATCTAGCTTTCGTCGTCGAGGAACGCGGAGCCTCGCTCAACCCACAGGAATTCGTCCAGAGCATCAACTTCAAACGTCTCCCGTACAATAACGGGAATGGGACTTCCACTTTTTTCAGAGCTTACCTCCTTACAACCTCGAAAGAGGGAAATGAAGACAGCAAGGAATACGGGTTGTACTTTCACAGCGCCCACTTCATCACGGATGGGAGACCTGCACTCCGTGCACTAAACCTCATGCTCAAATGGATGTGTGGAAATGGCATGGAGGTCACGATCACACCTTCGGAAGAGTGGAAAAACCTTCCGGTCGATCCTATTACCGCCACAGGAGGACCATTTCAACTGGAAGAATGGCAGACATCTGGAGGAACGCTCTTCCTGGACCTCTTCGAGGCTCTGTCCACGGTAGGTCTAATTTCATTCGCTTCCGCGCTCCCTTTCTCTGCTCGTGAGTAATGATAGATATTTCCTAGCCTTCTCACACCTTGCTTCCTCCATCTCGCCCATTGAACATCTCCGACCCACTATTCAGTTATACCATAACTCTTCCGGAGGCAGAAACGGCCGCAATTGTTGCACAAACGAAGAAAATAGGCGTTTCGGTTTCGACGTTATTACAGGTCGCGCACGCTTTGGCGCAGTTCAAAATGAATCCAGTACCACCAGGAGCCGAGGTCAACTTTCCTCGTGGTATAACAATGTAAGTGATTTTCCCCACCAAACACTTCCCTACTGCGTATGCTCATGATCGTTTGACTGAATCTTCAATATTTTCAGTGTACCTCTCGAGCGCTACATGAAAGTGCCTATTGACCCGAAGACTCACATTATATCATCGATGACCTGCTTGCCATCGAGCTTCTCGATGACTGAGCTGTTGATGGAATACAGTGAGAAGAGAAGACTGATCATGACTGCGAAAACACTCCAAAAGCATGTCGACAACGGTTTGGCGAATCCGTGTCTGCCTCATGTATCAGCCGCCCTTGAAACCATGGCGCAGAACAAGGAAAGCACTTCCCGGGTATCTTCCAACCAATGGGTCTGTGTATTGACAAACCTTGGGGTCGTGGAGAATTTGTTGTCAACCCAACTCGGGGAGGTGATCACCGAGAGTATACACTTTGGGGCTCGAGTTGGAACTTGCATGTAAGAAGTTTCGTTGGTTGTTCCCACTTCCGTCCCCTCTTACGGTGCATTTTATCTTTTTTTTCTCAGGGCCATTCATACTTGGACAATGAACTCAAAGCTCCACTTCAAAGTTCAGGTAGGTTATCTCGCATCGTTCACCCATTTTTACTTTGCTTTACATTGATCACATGTCATTCTAACCTATCAGGGTGCGGACGCTTGGGGAGATGAATGTATGAAAACGCTGTTGAAAGAGACCGTGAGGATTGTGCTCCTTGTCCTAGACGAATCTAGTGGCGGTTCAGGAACAAGGCACGAGTTAGATCGCATTGCATCGACGATCGTCCCTAGAACATCAGTCCCATCAACTCGTGGGCTGTTCGCAAAACTTTGAAATAAACAGTTCTCTCGCTCTTTAGAGCTTCCCGCTTCGGAGACGCAAAGTTGACTTCAGATCGCATGAATGTCTGCGGAATGCTTGGCAAAGGCGCGTGTGGACCCTGCAATGATTTTGAGAAACCTTGCGACGACTTTCCGCCTTGGAATGCACTGACTCACGCAGAAAGAATGCGGCTGATTGAATAACACTGCAGCTTGCGCCAATGACCCCAGAACGCCAAGGTACCTGTTTGCGAAATGGTGGCATGAAGGCTCTGATTAGAACAAAACGTCACGGTAGCCAGTGTACGGAGCCAGACGGACGATAACAAATGCCTCGCCTTGGGGCAATATCCGTCAAAAGAAAAAAATCTTGCAGTCCGAAATTGGTGGCCAAGAAAAATTTCGGAGGGTCGGTTACTAAACATTATCGGACCTCTTCACGTGCTGACGGGTCGTGGATCAGCGGCTTGCCAGTCTTTCTGGAGCACCGTGACACTATACGGCCGCCACGTGTTTAGAAACATGTTTTTCAAGGCCTCACGATGATTGCATTGCCTACGCAGGCGTGCGCGCTACGTTCCATTTTCCACGTGAAGCGGATGCTGCAGGTGCTATTATGATGTAGACAAATGACATCATGACAAGAGATCGGGGAAAAAAGTGTATACTCATACGACTTGCCTGCGCAATGACCCCGATAACGGAAAGAGACATGGCCATCGGATGAGTCTGTGTTTCTGATACCCGAAAATTGAACTCAAAGTGAACATGGGAACCTGCACTGGAGAATTAACGGTCAAACGTACATGCATAGACCCGTACTTACCGTGGAGGTATGATGACGCCGAGCTAGACTTGGCTGAGAGAAATTTGAGGCACCACTACATGAATTCATCGTGATCTTCGTTCGACCAGTAGTAAACGTGCAAGATAGAGTTTCACGATTTTCATCAACGCATCATACGGCGAACAAGGTCGCGATCAACGACGAGCCAAGGTACAGGAATCTGAGTGTCGATGATACCTGCTCCGACTTGAAAAGTCAAGTTTGAATCTAGTGCCGACACTGCCAAGTTGAATGTCCGATTACTGTGGTTCGTTCCGCACTTCGTGTGCCACTGCAAGATGTGTAGACGACTGGTCAAGTACGAAGGCTAAACTTAAGAGGACTGACATTTTGCATACGAAACCTTCGGGCCATTAACTTGTGGGAGCCTCGTCTTGGCTTTGAAGGATCTGAGCGATACCGTGGCCCATGTAAGGTTTTTCCCAGATTTTTGTTGCGACCTTGGAGCGGTGCGCGCCCGTTGCGTATCACCTCTTGTTCTATTTCTACGTTCATGTTCTCGTCATTCACTTATGAACTGAGGCCGAAAATGATAACTTGGAGTATTTAATCCCCATCCAATCCATCGATGCTGACCAGAACCCCATTGGATTCCCGGACTAGGCAGACTCATCTCTAATGGATCATTCTCTGCCTTACCCCCCTACTTTGCTCGCACCGTCCTCTCCTACATCTCGACCAACAAAGGTCATTCAGCAGAGACAGTATCGCGAAAAGGAGAGCGAACTGTTCAATATACTCCGTATCGTCATCTATGACCTTACGGAAGAACAGGTACAGACACGACAAGAAATACTGAGGAAAGGTAATGAGTTGATGTGTCACCTCAAAGCTTGCTGACGCATTTGCACCCCAGCCATTGATCTGATCTTGGTCGCTTTGGAAACTAAGAGGCTGGAAGACGCCGCGGTTGTTCATCCAGTAGAAACTTCTTGCTTCGACGACCACAATGACGACCTAGGTAGGTCAGAGGTCTCAATGCATGCAGTGTAGGAGCTCACCGATATGTAGGTTCTTCCGCCCAATCGTCTCGTTGGCCCCAGAGTTTGCAGTCTCCCGTCGAATTAGATGCACAAACGGCTTACTACACTTCCCCGACCCACGTTCAACAGTATCACTTGATGCCCGACATGGGCAGTACCTCGTCTCCGGCTGTTGACGGTTCTCAGGGATACGAGGACTGGTCCGGGTCTCATCATTTCTGACTTTGACCATCTTAGACCATGTAGCCTTAGATCCTCCGTTCTTGCTCGTTTGAACGTTTATAATGCAGTGTAGCCTTAATTATGATTCGCTATGTATCTCGTACCAATCTATTTATTCATAGAATTTGCTACTACAGTCTGTTAACTTGGTTAACTCGTATGTCATAGCTGTACTTTGTACTGATCAGAAAGAGACTGGAGCTTTATACTTGCTAGTTTCTGCAAAATCGTTAGTATCGACGTGCCATGATCAGAGCCCAATTCAAGTAGGAGAGTTGCACGGATACGGTAGTGCCATATTTCGCTTCTCTCGGTCATGTCCAATGTACCCTACGACCGCCTACCGTTGCACTCGGTCTCGGATTCAGCCCGCTCACGCTCTCATTCACGTTCGCCACGTCGCCGCTCGTCTTACAAGTCCAGCTTTGGGCCCATCTTTCCGATACGCCCACGGACATGTTTCACAGCGCTCAAAGTTATCGTCCCACTTTTCGCCATCGCCGTCCTCACCGGCTTTTTCCTCTACGAGCCCCACATTGAGCTTGCATTTTACTCGCGGGAATGGATACAACGTGAAATCACGCCCATCGAGCCTCTCCTGGGGTGCTTCGATGCCAAGCTCGTGAGCCATGATTACAACGTCTCCAAGTACGTTTACGGCCCCAAACTCACCGAGGTACACGCTGGCGTACCCATGCGCTTCGACATGGACTGCTACGATTTTGCGGCAACCATCCGGTCACCAGTCGAATCCCAGGGGCAACACCGTACATCCTTATCCGATGACCGCATCAACTACCATACATACTGGCGCGTCGACCTCGCACCATTTGGTGAGCGACAAGAATACATGCTCAAATCATTCTTCGCGACACAAAACGTCGACAACGTTCATCTGATCATGTGGTCGAACGGAGACCTCGGCGCGAACACGATCCTGCGTCGCTACTTAGCCCAATTCCCGGATGCGTTCGAGCTGCGCGTGGCTGATATCGAGGTACTGGCGCAGGGCACCCCGTTGGACGGGAGTAGTTTGTTAAATCTAAACGACAAGAAGGCCTGGGTGGACGGAGATCTTGTTCGGCTGTTGGTCGTGTGGACGTATGGGGGTGTATGGATTGACATGGATTCGCTCCTCACGAGGGACCTCACGCCTCTCCTCGAACACGAGTTCGTTACACAGTGGGATTGCTATGGTACGTCCTCTCCCCTCTCGTCATTTCATCCCTTTTATGTTTTTGCGTTGGTATCAACGTTACCCTTGTTTTACCCACTCGTCCACGCTCCTTGTTGATGCCGCCCATATAGACAAACCATACCTAGCACTCAACGGCGCCCTCATGCACTTCCATAAACACTCGCCTTACCTCTGCGAAGCCTTCCACGTCATGGCCACCTCACCCCCACCCCGCGCCGGCTCGACCGACTGGGGCGCGCTGCTCTACCTCAAACTCTGGCGCCGGCTCTTGGCCGCACACATACCCCCGTTCAAGATTCTACCGTTTTGTTTTAGCGACGGGCGGGCATGTCGGTTGGACAATCGGCTGCCAGATCCGTTTGTGCCGGATAAGGATGTGGCGCGTGGGACGTGGACGACGGGGATGAGGACGGGAACGGGGATGGGGGTGGGGGTAGACGGGGTGTTGGATCAGACGTTGCAAAAGGTGTTTATGGTGCATCTGCATAACCAATGGGAGAAGGCATTCCCACGGGGAGGGTGGGTGGAGAGGTTGTTGTTGACGCGGTATGAGGAGAAGTTGAAGGACAGGCAGATGGTACGTGGGGGTGAGGTAGAGGGGAGGGTGGATAGAAGGGAAACGGATGTGTCGGGCTAGGGAAGTCAGAATCAATGATTCCCGGTGGGTCTGGGGATTTGTTGCACGAGAGTGACTAATGCTGGACGCGCTTCAAATTTCAAGGGGAAGCTAAAGTGATCTTAGGAACCACCTAATACAACTGGATACATGGAATCGCCGCTGGTAGCTTCTTGCTGATAGCCGTCCATTCACTGCTTGGTCCATGTCAAGACGTTATGATTGATCTAAACTTGCTCTGCTTTTCTAGTGGTACCTTCGATTCTCCACTCTCGATGAATAATACTACATCCGGTTAACAGAAATGGGAAAAACATATGCATCAGTCGCAGACACAGCGGGAGTACCACGACGACGCGCTCAGCTTTGATGTTAGGCTAGCGCTATGTCCGGGCGCGCTTAGTTCCTTGACGACCCTCTTGAGTTCGTCGACACCCGCTGACTAGTCTTCATCCGATTTTTCGTCTTAGGTAGTCATTCACCAAGTTTTCGTTAGTCTCGTCGTCGACAGGCTGCGGCTTTTCCCTCCTTGCGGCTGGATCAAGAGGCACTTTCTCACCTTTTCTTATTTCTGTTGCAACGATTCAATTTTCCGCGACACATTGACTTGAGAAGAGACCGATTTCCAATCCACGAGATCCATCCCCGTTATAAATACTTGACCCCTGGGTTCCAATCATCGTCCAACGCATGGTCATGAACAATAACAAAGCACCCCCTCCAGTACCGAAATCACGCTACGTGGTGAGTGCACTTGTTCTTTTGGCCTCTTCAATGAACTCACACTCGAGCGCCGGATCGTATAGACGCTCATTGGCGGTATCACCTTCATCTCCGTAGGTCTCGCCGCCTGGTGGTACGGCTTACTGTACCAACAAGCCAAAAAAGACGAGCGCGGCATGTACACCCCCTGTTCGTCCTCACTGGCTCTTACGCCGACCCTAACTAACCGCACCGTGCGAATCGTCCGTTGTCCGTCTCTCTTACAGGGGAGTATCGTATCCTGCAAGCCCAGGCAGGCGCAAGGAACCCCGACCGACCAACGATGTCGCGCCAGCCTGTCAAGGTCAATGAGAGTCAGGACACGGCTGCTACTTCTCACCCAGATCAGGGCCAACCCCGGTGACACGTAGGAGTGCTACGACAGCGTCGTTGTAGTATGTCTTGAATGTTAGCCATTGAACGCTCTGCAGTCACCCAGTGACGTCATCCTTAGCACATAACCCCTAAGCAGAAGCTTAACGTCGGCCCTGAATACATCCTCAGCACACGACCAAATTCCACTCACAAGAAAAAAAGTAGACCGCACCTTCAATTGAAACCAACGACGATGCACACATCTCCCATCTTGCGTCAGTCTCAGACATCTGGCGACAACTTCTCCTCCCGATTCTGGCACAATCAGCCAGGGAGGAATAAAGTCGTAAGCACGGTTCTTTTGCATCGGTGCTTTTTCGTTGACGAAATGGGTGGGTCTGCAATAGTTCATAGCGACTGCAGCACTCATCGCCGCAACGACGCTTGCTTATTACTGGGGATATCAGGGCGTGGACAAGAGACACAGTGTTGGGCGCGAACGTGAGTGAAGTCCCTCGTCCTACTTGTCAGCATTGCTCGATTCACATCGGGGTCACCTTGTCATGGAAAACGTATTCAATGTCATGTTTCTTGGACAGCCGCTTCCAACGTGAACACGGGAGAGAAGCGGCGTTGAGGAGATAGCGTGGCCTATCTTGTAAGAGGATCATCCAGGAAACAACATGCTCAGACGTGGAGAGCACAGTAAAAACGGACATGAAAACTGGCGAGAAATTAGGGCTGCTGTATTCATACTTTTTTCTTCGTCTGTACAACGTCTGTCCAAATTGTCTTGAACACACGTCGCCTTTTTTTCAAAATGGTCGACCTCGAAAAATGTCATGTATTCGATGCCTCCTTGACGTGCTGCCCCTTGGATTGATCAATGAGATACTTGAGGGTTGACGTGTTCTCGTCGCACCTGCAACCCATGAGTCTACCTCACGCCAAAGCCCATCAAAAACACTCACAAATTTGATATCGTCTCCTGCACATCCCCTAACGCCTTTTGCGCCGCCCTCAGCACCGGCGCCATTTCCACGTTCCTATCCCGCAAATACCGTCCATGTGCCATCAACACCGCCTGAATCCATACTAGATCAAACTCGACATGCGGTCCCCGTTCGAGATGCTCCGCAATGAACTGCAACAACGCTCCGACGTATACCACCGGCATCTGGCGCGCTACCAACCGCACGTCGCTCCGCGGTACGCTCTCGTACACGCGCTGTACGATCGGCTTCTCGTTCAACCGAAAGGCGAGCACCAGTGCTTTGAGATACGCGCGGTCCGCAAGCACCTCGAGCACGCTCTGTGGGGTGAGGTCGATCGTCAGATCAAACGGATCGAACGTAAGGCTCTCGTCCAGTGCATAAATGAGCAACCCCTCCGTGCTCGCCGCCGCCCACGCTCTTCCCGTCGGCGAGAACCGGACACACTTGGTTCGTGCTTCCTGTCGATACTTGCGTACCGACATATCCCCCGCCCCTCGCACAGCTCCAGGTAACGTCGTGTCCATCCTATCCTCCAAATCACTCGCCTCCCCGCAATCGTCGATCAAATCCGTGTTGATCCCCGCGCTGTTCACCTTGCGACTGTCCAAAAACTCTTCGGTCCCGTCTAGCGAGAGGTTCTCCGAGATTTGAAACTTTTTCACCAGAACGCCTTCGCGCACGTCGTAGAGCGCCACGTACTTGCTGTTCCCGCCGGCCAGAATGCACGTGCCGTCGGCGGTGTACGCCATGCTCGTAAACGCTTGCGTGGAGGCGCTGTTTGCAGCAGATACTCTGTCGTCGGCTTTGCGTCCACCAGAGATGTCCTTGCGACCGTCTATAACATTGGTTTGATGACTCGAACGTACGTCAAAGACCGTAATCTGTCCATTGAGTGTCGATGCTGCGATCTCGGCACCATCTGGGCGAAACGCCACGGATAGGACGTCCGAGGGTAAAGCAAGGCTCTCCGCCGCGCGAGACCGACCAAATACGCTCCATATCCGCACGGTTTTATCCCAAGAGCCACTCGCAAGCTGGTTCGCACCCGATGGGCAAAAGGCCAGCGACGATATTGGGGCTTCGTGGCCCGAGAGCACGTCCAGAAGCTTCCCCGTCTGCACGGACCACATGAAGATCTCAAATGAATCCGTCGAGCCTGCAGCAACAACCTCTCCCGAAGGGTCGACCGCGAGCGCAGAGAAGTGAACGGGTGAGGGCGACGTAAAGGTGCGAAAATTGCGGTATCGAACAAGGTCATAGGCCCGTACGGTGCCATCCAGCGAAGCTGAAAAGAGAACCGAGCCTTGTTTGGCAAACGTCACGTCCATCACGGGAGCGGTATGCTCCGAGAAGGTCACGAAACAGAACCCAGAGTGAACCGACCACACTTTAAGCTTGCCATCGTCTCCTCCCGTAGCGATCGTTTGCCCGTCAGGCGCGTAGCCGAGTGTGTTCATGTCGAAGTAGTGTCCTTGTTGTTTGAGAACGTACGATTCCGATTGCCATTCCCAGACGAGGAGTTGCCCGAGCTTACGAGCCCCAAATGCAAGCCATTCCCCCGACGGCGAGATCGCCACGGAAGATATTTTTTCTTGTGAAATGCTGAGCGTATGTATATTGGAAAACTGGGGCATTTCCCAGAGTCCAAAAACACCGGTAGAGAAACCGACGACGAGAAGGTTTGATGGAGGGTGGAATGTCGTGCAGACAACTTTGGTTTTTGGGAGGTTGAAATAGTGTCGCTCATGAATGCCCCACCGGGTCATGGCGATAGTATTAGAGACGCTAGATGGTGTCGGTGCTGCTGATAGAGCGGATTCCTCATCCTCGTCCATCTCCATGTCTTGGTCCGTCTTGGCCTTCCATGTGAACACCGCGCCATCACGGCTCACCGTGTATATCTTCCAGACCAAACAGCGTTGAGTATTTAGAACGGCAACGGATCACCAACCACTCACAGCTTTTGACTTGGCAGAAAAATAAGCCCCAATCACCGCATCACGATGACCCGCAAAGGTTTTCGGACGGAATCCCTCCACGGGGTTCAACGTGAACAACCTCGCCGTCATATCACGGGATGTCGTGATAAAACACCTACGCATGCGGAGTGAGTCCGAGTTGGTGAACTAGAAAGAACGGTAGCGGGACACGTACGTCGAATCTGGGGCCCACCGTATGCTCAACACCTCATTGTGATGCCCCGTGTACGTCCGATGCAACACGAACGGCGCAAACTCGCGCACAAGATGGTTGGGGGTACGCCATACCTGAACGTGCGCATCGTGCGTCACTGCAATGTACCTATAACGTATGGCGTAGGGCGTGGAGAAGAAGGAAAAAGAATCAATGAGGGCGTGTGCGGGTAATAGAGCAAGATTCGATCACCCACTTTCCATCCGGCGAGAACTGCACGTCCTTGACTGCCTTCTTGAAATGTATACGATGGAGTACGACGCCGCGTCGAAAATGCACGAGTACAGCCCGCCCGTCCTCGTCAACTGACAGCAACAGACGCGCATCCGGAGAGAGCGCAATAACCGCAATGTTCTTTCTGTTCTCAAATGGAAGCGTTCTGGACTTGTTGCTGCAAAAGTACGAACGATTAAAGCACAAACAGAGAGAAAAAAACAGTTAGGGACGTCACAAAACCAAAGAACATATACGAACGCACTTGACGAGATCAAAGACTGCCACACGGTTCCCAACAGGACTCAGCAAACTATTACCATCCGGAGTAAAGAGCACATTTCCCTGTCTATATACCGTTCCACAAATGTTTGAGAACTGACGGATGACGTTAGAAAGAGAGGATATATTGATCGAAACGACTGACCTGATAGTTGGCCTTCATGCCTGCAAAGATGTACACAGCCACATGGGGAGTCTATGTCAACTGCCATTTATGGAACTCCCCTGTCTCCGTTGTATTGCTGAAATACGCAAGGTAACATCGTACATACACACTGAACTACGATAACAGTAGCAGCAGCAGACGTTCGAAAAGAAAGACCTAAGGCTACAAAACGCTTCGTGAAAACGTGAATGTCATGAGTGTCCAAGTTGCTACTCGGTTCATATTCCAGGCTCCCATCTACCTCACGAGTGCCATAGTAGGCTTTTCCGGCCCCACCCAGCCCACACACTTCCTCCTACATTCCCCTATATCCACACCTAAAACCGAACCCGATACAGGCTCCTTTCTGCGAGATCCAATATTCATGTTCAGTGACACCTTTCTCCTCCATACCTCTGACTCGGATTCGGACTCCCCTGAACTCCCATAAGACAGTGCCGGCACCGGACTGTCAACCCCCCTCTCCAGCACCCAACTACCACTCGTCCTCA
>JBBPNX010000534.1:0-17913 GCA_038091155.1 Harrya chromipes | reverse complement strand
TGCCGTGGTCGAGACCCGGCATGGGGGGAGACATCATGCCGGGGCCAAAAGAGTTGGAATCTTTCACGGCGTGACAGCACTGGGGTGGGTATCCGGTGGGACAGTGAAGCATAGGCTGAGCAAGCGCGGCGGCAGCAAGTGCGAGGGCGGTAACGACAATGGTTGATTTTCCAAACATGACGACGAAGGAGGAATGTGATGCTGGGACTGATTAAACTGGCTGAGGTTGTGTTGGGTTGACGATGCTGCGAGGTAGGCCCTATTTATACCTTGATCAACGGATTGCCTGAGCCTTGCAGAAAATAATAAATTTGAAAACTTCATGCAGTGATACGTGTCCTCTAGGGACATTCTGGGTCACCGCACGGGCCTACGATCGAGCAACAGAACAGCACTATGGTTAGTCTCGATAAGGTTCTCTGTGTGGTGTCCTTACAACCAGCAGGGGTAAACACCGCAGTCGGCTTTTGGGAATCGTGTACCATGGTCCTGGATAACTCCTGTCTCCTACATCATGGACATTTCCGCAAGTTTTAACGAAGAAAAATCGTAGATATAGCAAAAGTCCTAAGTGAGTTATTGACACAGCAGCGACGCGATCAATTCTACTCATTCTTGTAGTCCAGGCATCGCAGAATACATCAAGACCGTACCCATCGAGTTTTGCGTGGCCAGGCCCTCGGCGACCAGAGTCACCAAACAGGTAAAATTAAAAATGGATCGCTGAGGGCGAGTTTCGAATGGCGGGGTCTGCAAATTGTGTCTCTGATTGCTGTCCGGCGGCCTGGGCCTATATGGCATTTGACACGATGACTTGTGGTTTAAGTCCAACACGGTGACGCGATGCAGTGCTGAACAAGATCTCGTGCACGCCCTTGCAAAATTATTCCGAATAAGGTATCAACAGGATTGATATATTAAAAGGCATCATCGTGCCGATCCTTGAAGCTTGATGCGGGATTCTGGGAACCACTTCAACGGGAGGATGTGCTGCGACATTATCCATGTCACTGTGTCTCTCGCTCACCGTATTATCGTATGTAGGATATCAATTATAACGTTTGTACTCGAGGGACATGGCAGAGTCGTTATCAGCGTCAAGTAACTTAAACAGGCACGTAGTACTGATCAGTGTGCCAGGTAAACAAGGCTTTTCGTACATGTATGCGATAATCTCTGTCATAAGGAGAGTGGCAGATGCCTGGAAACTGAATGAGATTCCTCGTCCCTCAGGCTGCTGATGGATAGGTCAGGAGCAGCAGTTAGGGAACATCGAACTGTTACTTCCTAGTCCAGCACTGCTACTAGCACTGCGTCTGTCCCTCAATGCCACACCATAACAGGTGCGGTGTTCAATGTCTGTTGCCCCGTTGGTTCGTCACTGAACCGCTAACAGAGGAAGACATCGTCCGCCTTCCGTCGACTCCTTGCCACTCGCGTTTCCCCATCATGGATGAGCATTCTATCCGTAAACACATGGCAGTAGATGCACATCAGGATGAAGACCTTGATGATCAGAAAAGCGGCAAAGTCGGCCTGTTGCGGGTGCCCGTGATTCGTTTGCACCGGGCTTGGTTCGCCCACATCAAAGGTGCAACTTGGCGCACTCAACATCCGATCAGAACTGTGCGCTGATATTGATTTGGGCAGATGGGGACAGTCTCTTAAGCAAGCCCATGTAGCCAGTCAGTCGTGTATTGGTGCACTACCCTCGCCAAAAATATGTACACGCTCCAAATTGGTAGTAGAGCGCGTTCCTGCTAGTACCCAGACATATCACTTGCACCATGATCATGATCAAGGCATTAATGATGAAAACTGACGGGGTGCCAATTCGGATTTGTATAAAATATAGTTTGGGAATCCACAAAAATAAGAAAAATATGAGTGTGTGCGTGATGGGGATCACAGCGGCCATGTTAGCCCGGGAGATAAATGTCTGATATATTTTGGTCTGATCACATTTCGGTTACTCTAATTGCTTGGGCCGAGTTGTAGTGGTTTTGCCTTGTACAACCGAGAGGGAAAGCGATGTGGAACACTTCTCGTTGGCTGACGGCGTGGGGGGTTGAGCCCAGCGGTTCAGAACGCCTTCAAAAGGAATGCAGCCGAAAACAAGTCCCAGGTGTTTTGGAGTAGCTCCCCACCTCGAGTCTGGTTACTGTCATGGAAATAGTTCCAGTAGCCGGGTAACAAGTGGTTCAGCGAGAACCAGATCTACAGAGGCGTCGCTTATCAGATTCACGTCCGAAACGAAATGAATGTGCCCACACTTACGCTGTAATACTTGCACGACCGCTTGTCTGCGTCACGCGTGCGCAACAACAGGAACCGTCCCCCGACAACACACCCATAGGCAACAAACGCGACCGTGCAGAACCAGTCGACGTCCCAGATCCAGCACAGCAGGAAAGACCAGAGGGGCAGACCGAGCCCGACAACGAGGCGCGAGGTGATCGGGAACATGATCGGAACAGTGACGCGGCCTGTGAGACGATCGCCTTCTACGTCCTTGAAGTCTTGGCAGTGCACCGTGGTGGTGAAGACGGCGATAGTGAGTTGGACGGCGAGTTTGGCAGTTTCGCTGATGTTGGTAAAGTCGCAGGCTTCGTATCAATGAAATAAATTAAAATCATGATCTGGGGGCGAACGCTGAAAACGTACTCGCACTGAGGGTACCCCCAAGTTCCATGCACCCGTACATGATGGCGAGAATGACGTTTTTAGAGAGCCAATTCTTGTCGCCGTCGAGCTCGTTGTACCAAAGGGTGAACAACTGCATCTCGAGACTGGCAAATGTCAACTGGATGCTGTAGACAGACGAATATGCAAGGCAGAGCGGGGCGATTAGCCACCGAAGGATCGTCGCGTTGCGGAGGGAGATTCTCCCTGCTGGGAGTGGCCTCGATGGTTTGTTGACCTTGTCCTCCTCGGGCGCTTTGATCTGGTTCGCGAGATCGAACTGCAGAATGTGGAGCCAAACCCAAAAGACAGTTGGGAGAATGTAGATGGGGCTGCACAGGGGTGCCGACGCGACGGCAAACAATGTCTGGTAGGATGAAAGGTGAACAAAAGTACCAACATCAGTAGGAGGACTTACCACAGGTATAATGGCAGCCAGGATGTCATTCTTGGTGAAGAGATAGAGAGTATACAGATGGTATGGAATGTCGGCGAGGTTCAGCATCATGACTGTACACCACTCGTCTCTCGACCTTCTGGTGACCTAGATATCTGTGTACATTTATCTGTTTTAGTTGACATATGTCCCGGACACATGCCAAACTTGAAACCAGCTTGAGCCGTGGCGGCGCTGAACGTTCTCATTCCTGTACGGTGCATATGCTTACCGGGAATGTAGACGCCGGACTCAGCTGAGGTACTATGAGTGTTAATCGGAGTGGGGGCGCTGGAATGTTCCACTCCACGGCGTCTCGCTACGCGATTATAGAATCGGAATTACAATCATACAGCATGACAACTGACTTGTGAAGCCTCCATAGGCTCTTCAGGGAACAAAGATGGATAATCTCAATGCGTCCCTTCGCCAACCTTGGTAGAGAGGAGAAAGATGTAAATCAAGCTTCGAGGAGCCATTTGATTCCGAAGTCTGATCTCGGATGCATCATGTAACCGGCACGGACATGACCGATCTGCTCCTTTGTTCGAGAATAGAGAAGACGCTGAGAAAGCCTGAGGATAGGATTTGTTTGCCAAGGACATCAAGTTTCAGGAAAGTACAAAATCGAGAGTGGAACGTTCCTCGCTAAAGGGGATCACGCGAGAGATCGCAGTCTGTTTCACAATATGATTATCGTTGTTCCACGCGGCGAATTGCTGAAACCTACTGCCTCCAAGTTCCGCGGTAGCGTACATGAACCCGGGAAGGATGTTTTTCAAAATTTAATGCTCGTCACTATCGAGGTCGTTGTACCAATGTGAACAATTGCATCCCAAGACTTGGAAACACCAACTGAATGCTGTAAAGCGACGAGCATGCAAGGCAGAGTGGGTCGATAAGCCACCGAAAAATGGTCATGTTGTGTAACGTGACTCTCCCCGCAGGAATCGGCCTCGATGGTTTGTTGACCTTGCCCTCCTCGGGTGCCTTGATCTGGTTCGGAAGGTTGAACTGCAGGACATGCAGCCAAATCCAGAAGACGCTGTGGAAGATATGGATAGAAGTGCACAGGGGTGCCGACGCGATGGCGAACAAGGTCTGATAAGATGAAAGGTGATCAAAAGTAATGACATCGGTAAGAGGGCTTACCAAAATATAATGGCAGTCATTCTTGGTGAAGAGATAGAGGGTGTAAAGGTGGTATCCAATACAGTAACTTAGGGAACAGCTAAACCCGCGGGTACCAGAGCTCTGACCCGTACTCATACCCGTATGATACCCGTACCCGTGACCCACGGGTACTGTAATTCACGGGTATGGGTGGTGTCCATATATGGAAGACGAGGGCAAGGACGACGAGGGCGTGAAGGGCATGTATGGCACGCGAGGTGAGACGAGGCGACGAGGGTGATGGGTGTGAGGCGAGACGAGGTGATGAGACGACGGATGGGAGGCAAAGCGAGACGAGGGCGATAAGGGTGAGGGTGAGGCCTTGAGGAGCGAAACGAGGTGACCAGTGAGATGAGGCGCAAGTGAGGCGCGACAAGGGTGAGGCAAGGTGAGACGAATGCGGCGAGAGCGAGATGAGACGACAAAGGCAAGGCAAGGGTGACAAGGGCGAGGTGAGGAGGGCAAGGCAAGGTGCTATGCGGCGACCGCGACGACGCATGGCGCGATGAGGACGACGAGGGGTCGGTTGTGATGGTGACTGTACACCATCACTGGCCACACAACGCTTTTCCACTCGACACGGCAGATACCAACACACTTCAAGCCCATGTCGTCCTTGTCTGTCCGACCCGCTTCCGAGTGCATACTTCCCATGTCCCTGAGCCTCAGCGAGCATCCTACGGTGTTCAATGGGGCTCGACATCAGGGTCACTGCTCATCATGCAAGCCACATTCATCGCTCACGACGCAGGCGAATAGGCACACGTTTCGGGCATCTACACAGATGTACAAATCCAAGGTCGGAAAGAGGTATGCACCATTTTTTTCGTTCGTTTATTTGCATTGGTTAACATTACACGCTTCTTACTAGGTCGTGGATGTCGCGGATAAGGATCGTACATTTTCCTCCAGCTTTGGGCACTCGGTTTGCTGGTACAAGCGTCCTGGAGAGTCAGGCCTCAGAATCCGCCTTCACTGCATGTTTCAGCATTGTACATCACGCTGACGGAAAAATCGAGGGCGCCTCGTCCGTTGACCGAACATCGCTGCACACGCAAAGGCAGCCAGTAGCATCGTATACGGTACCGGATTTGATGGCGTAGAGATACACAGCGCGAATGGTTACCTTTCGGACCATTCTTTTGGACCGTGTCCAACACACGCACGAATGGTTGGGATGATAACGAACATGGTCGCACAAGGTCTATGAGAGGTCGTTGACTCAGATGCTGTCGGAGAGGACCGAGTTGGGGTTCGTACCAACCCATAGAGCGAGGTGTGTTTCTTGCACTGATATGTATAATGCGTGGCTCGATTCCATGTGTTCCAGATATGAAGATGGCGGACCCACGACCAACCTTTACATATCTCGCCGCCGCTCTTCGTGACAAGCACCCAAAGGCAGCGTATCTGCATCTGACGGAGCCTCGCGTGGGATCAAGGACAAGACCACAAACGCCGACGAAAGGGACCTTTTTGTTGCGAAATATATGGAATGGTGGCGAAGGTGGTGAGGAGAGGGTATTCATATCAGCCGGTGGATATACCCGCGAGACATGCGCACTGCGAAGGGCAAGGGTGGGCTTATTGCTTTTTTCACCCATCGTTGTCCATTTAGTCAACTTTGATCCACAGATTCAGGCCTTTGCCAATGCTCAGTTGTCATTCAGATACTCAGCGGTCCGGAGAGGAAAGACGTGTAGGATGTGGGGATTCATATTTGGGTAACGACCACATCCGTAACGTGTACTTATAACACTGCAATCACAGGTAAACTATATGTCCACCATAAATATTCCACGGAATAAATAGCTCAGTAGTTGGAAGTGGCCGAGGTGCACCCGAACATAACCATGCCGTCTATCGTTAATGGTAAGTATCGGAGTCATCGGAGCATCGGAGAAGAGTTCTTCGTATCACTTACTGAAGGCGTTGTATTCGCAGCAGACAGGCCGTGTGGGTCCCATGCTATGGATTTGATCAGTAATGAAGTTCTTCATAATGGAAAATGTCACGACCCACCAAGAACCATCGGAACCAACAGGGTTGCAAGCATAGCCGAAAAAGCCCGCGAGTTCCTCAAGACCGGTGAGGGACACCTCGGGAAGTACGTGAGCCTGCACGGACGAGACAATCTTGGCGAGGTCAGCGACCTGGGAGTTTCGCAAGGCGTGACAGCACTGTGGGGGTCCAGTTGCACAGTGAGGCATAGGCTGAACATAGGCAGCAGCAGCAGCAAGTGCAAGGGAAGTAGCGACGATGGTCGATTTGACAAACATGGTGGCGATGGAGGATTATAAGACTGGAACTGATCAAACTAGCTGAGGTGAGTGCTGAAAATGCTGCGAGATAGACTGCATTTATACATTGACGGATCGCCTAGGCTTTGCAGAAAAATAATAATTTTGAAAGATCGTGCAGTGATACGAGTCACTTAGGGACACTCTGGGTCACCGTACGGGCCTACGATTGAGCAACAGAATAACATTATGTGGTTAGTCTCGGTACCAGATTCTCTATGTGATGTACTTACAATCAGCAGGGGTGATATCGCAATCCACTTTTGGGAAATATTAATTCTGCGTATGTCTCGGCGGACAGTCCCTCCAGGCTACTTCGTGACGACAACCATATTCTTCTGCATATGTAGGAGATTTACGCGAGTTTCAACGAAGACGACTTGAATGGTAGACACAGGGAAAAAAAATAGATGAGTTCATAACACAACATCGGGGCGCTCAGTGGTAGATGTGGTTCGGGCGTTTCGGAGTACAACAGCAGGCCCGTACCCATCGAGTTTGCATGACCAGCCTCGACCAGACAGGTAACAACAAGAACGTGTCAGGGGCAACCTCAAATGACGTCAATCAAGGTGGCAGATCTACAACTTATGGTTTCGTTCGCCATAATCCGACGGCCCGGGCCTGTGGCAAATACCTTAAACAGTCAGACAACATTTGGCACAATGATCTAGTGGGCGACGAAGTGCTGAGCAAAATGTTGTGAAGAACTCAATTGAGGCGCCCTCACACATTCAATCCGGATAAGGTATCGACAGGGAATATTGATGGTCGATAAGGCCTAAGGTTTCATTGTGCCGATCCTTAAGTTCAATGCGCCCTGAGAACGCCACCATTTCAACGGATCAGTCTAAGGGTCCCGAAGATATTATGTGTATGTGTCAATGATAGTCTCTGAAGAGCGGTAAAAGTGAAAAGGAATAGAGTTCCCCATCCCTCAGGCCACTGATGGACCCATGAACTTATCAAGGAGTAGAAGTTGGACTAACTGTTCCAAGGAACAAATATTGTCTGAACTGGAAGACGATCGAGCCGTTACTTCTAACAGTATAGCTACTAGTACTGCATCTGTTCCTCTGGCGGTTCACTCAATGCACTCAGGTGCTGCATCACAACTAGTGCGGTGTTCAACGTCTGTTGCCCCTTTCAATCATAGCCGAACAGCTCAGCCAGGGATTCTGGTACGCACTGTACAGAGGAAGACATGGTCTGCCTTCCATCCTTGCCGTTCGTCTTCCCCCATCGTGGTATGCCAGTGGACGGGGCGCTAGCAATGGATTTGTAAACACACGGTAGTAGACGTGCACACCAGGATGATGATCTAGATGATCATTGACGGGAAAAGTGACCACGATTGCAGGTGATGAATGCCTTTTAAGCGCGTTCCTGCGATTGTAGCCAGACATGTACCGTGATTATGATCAACGGGATGCCGACGAAAAGTTCAAAACTGATCCTCGTGTCGATTCGGATTTATGAAGAAAAAAAGCTGGGGATGAAGAAAAGAAACATACGAGTGCATGCATGATGTATCACACTCACGATAGTAAGGGCGCCCGGCCGGGAATATCGACCACGTTGGAGATAAGTGTCTGATCGCGTTTCGGTGTGATACATGCAATGAAAAAAACTACGGTTACAGGAAGCACGTTGTAGCGCCTTCCAGTCTGGACTCTGGAAGTCGACCACGCAGTGAGCTGCGAGGGCGGGTGGGGCGTGAGAGACTTACGCGCTCGGGATTTCAGACTGGGGAGTGATGTTGTGAGGCGCCGGAATGATGAGTGGAGGCTGGGTCACGGTGGTGCAGCGGTGAGTACAAAGAAACGAGGAGGACGAGCAGGGCGAGTGCTGGTGTCTGCTGCGCAACCGTTCACAAGTAGGGCTAAAGTGAGTTAAAAAGGCTGTGTGATACCATGTACGCTCCGAAGTGCTGCAGGTCGTAGATCAACGTCAGGATCCAGTACAGTGATAAATGGGCCCGGATCGACGTATGGCCTCGACTCGGAGAAGAGAAGATTCCGAGTCACTCATCAAAGTTCCCACCATCATAGCTTACCCCATAACCGAGCCTCGTCCGAATGGTTTGACACTCACATCCAAGCATCCGTCAGCAAAGGAGAAGCATGCCACGGAACTTTCCCTGTCCAACTCGTCCATTATGACAAGAATTCGTATTGTTTTTTTCCTCTTTTTGTCCTTAAGCTAGTTTTTACGTGACCAATCCGAACTGACGCGTGTGCCAGTTTTTAGAAGCATTCTGTTGATCATGGTACAAGTGATATTGCCTTGCCATTGCGCTTTCCTAAGAGACCCATCTTTCTGGATCAAATATCAAACTGGGCGCTTGATTTTGAAAGAGAGGACCTGGTGCGCTGTTGATATCACTGCGCCAACCAAGCTTGGTACAGATACCGAATCACCTGTAACCGGTCAGCTTCGTCACTTTTCTGATCATCAAGATCTTCACCTTGATGTGTACGTCTACTGCCGTGTGTTTATAGGATTCCCACACCGTTGTCAGTACCAGAATCCTTCGTTGAGTGGTTCAGTGATGAATGAAGGGACAACAGGCATGATGTACCATCGCAGTGCATTGAATGAATCGCCAGAGGCACAAATGCAGTGTTAGTACAATCCGATCGTCTTCCGGTGCGCACAACACTGACAATATTCCCTGGAACAGTTAGTCCGACTCCTACTCCACCACGTCCTTGATGTTCCATCAGTAGCCTGAAGGACCATCCTCTATTCCAACTTCTACCACTTATGACAGACTATCACAGATACGTATAACATTTGTTCACCTGGTACTCATCAATGGTACCTGTTCAGGTTTACCCTGTGTGACCACGGCTCTGTCAGGCCCCTCATTCAAGTTCAACTCCGAATACCATGTTACAATTGGAAATACGGTGAGCAAGGGACACCGACGTCGATGATGGCACAGCACATCCTCGGAATCTCAATTCGTTGAAATGCTGGCGTTCTCAGAACCCCGCATCAAGGATCAAGCTTCAAGCTTCAAGGATAGGCACAATGAAACCTTATCCGCCCTATGGATACCTTATTCGGAATAATTGTATGAGGGCGCCTTTGAATTCTTCACAAGATTTTGCTCAGCACTGTCGCTTCACCATGTTAGGTTTAGCCTTGAGCATGGTGACAGATATCACCTAGGCCCATGCCGCTGGGCGGCTATCAGAAACACAGTTTGCAGACACCACTTTGGTTGACACGATGTGAAACTAGATGAGTCCTGCTATTGTATTCTGTGATGCCCGAATCACAACTAAGAGTGAGTATCATAAGCTGATTGCGTCACTATTCTGTTATTAATGCACTTGAAACTTTTTGCTGCGTCTACGGTTGTCGTCACAAGGTGACATGAAGGGACCGTCCCCGGCTCATGCCTACAAGCAAGGAACAAGTGCTAGACAGGACCGTAATATTCCCTAAAAGCTGACTCTGATATCAAACTCAGTTAATCATAAGTACACCACACAGGGGCTCAGGTGGTCCGTCGAGGTATAAATGCAGCTTATTGCAGCGTCGTCGACCCACACAACCTCAGCCAGTTTCACCAGTTCCAGTATTATAATACTCCTACGCCATCATGCTTGTCAAAGCAAACATTGTCGCAACTGCGCTCGCACTTGCTGCCACCACTCTTGCCCAGCCTGGGACCAATGTTCAGTGTTCAACTGGACACGCCCTGTGCTGTCACACCTTGCAGGATGGCCAGATCGCTGATATCGCGAAGGTCATCTCATCTGTGGATGATCACATCCTTCCCAAGGAGACCCTCACCGGCTTTGAGAGCCTCGCGGGCTTTTTCGGCTTTGCTTGCACCTCTGCTGATTCCACTGCTTCTTGGTGGGTCACCTTTTCCATCACGACGAGCTTCGTTGCTGATCAAATCCATAGCGCCCCATTCACGCGAGCCCTCTGCTGTCAATTCAATGCCTTCGGTAAGTGATACAAAAAACTCTTCTCCGACGCTCCAGTGATTCAGACACCGATACTTACCATTTCATGATAGACGGCATGGCTGCGTTCGGGTGTACCCTGGACACTTCCAGATCCTGATTTCTTCCCATTGGGTATTAATGATGGAGAGTTAGATTTCCTGTGGTTATTACATTCGTTCTGGATGTAGTCGTTTCCTGAATCCACAGCTGGATGATCTGACACATGTCACACGTCTTGGAATCCCCTTTGAACCGAGTTTGGACGACATTTTGGTGCTGGCAAAGGCCTGAATGTATGGTGAATAACTGTGCCGCTAATTGACCAATGACAACCATCCTGGGAAACATAGTCATTCTGCTGCCGTGACGCCATCCATTCTTGCACTCCTCACTGCGACTGATCGATCTCCATATTATTCATTATCGACTATTGTAAGTAATTTGTGAGTCTTTGAATGGACCGGTAGAATTAAGTCATCACCTCCCATATCGCCTAAATTTGCGTCATCCTGGAGCTTTCCGTTCTATTTACCTTCTGCATTGCCGTGCCGCGCGCACGGATGGCCGATCGTTGTATGAGAAATTCCTCATAGTTAGTATGTTGAACCACCACCATGCGTGAGAGGCAGATTCTTCCGTAGGCACACTAGTAGATCATGCTGGTGATCCAACTCAAGTGAGCACATGACACTAGGAAGACAAATGTTATAAACCTTACGATTCGCATTTACATACAATCAGTCAAAAGCAACAAACCGCATCCTTGTCCTGCCAGTGCCTCGTTCATCCGTGTGTATGTCACGGTGGGACATTATCTGAAGGAGCTGATCCAAAATGTAACCATTCGCGCCGTGTATTTCGATGTCTACTCCGAGTCCGGCACCGTATACTATCGGCGATTCCGGCAGCTTTTGTATACGTGTGATATACTCCGTTGGTTTCGTCCTCACTGGTAGCCAATGCACGAGACACCCGGTTTGATTTGCCGCTTAACGGGATGGACGATGCTGAAACATACGGTGACGGTGGATCTGACCCTCGTGGAGATATAGTACTTATATTAGCAGTGCGATAGTATCCAGAGCTGGAGGAACTTACATAAAGATATACTAGTACGATCTCATGAGGATGATGTTGAGACAGACGCAAAGCAATCCAAGTCTTTCGACAAGCACAGGTAAGCGCCGCTACCTCGCTCGTCCCGTGTCTCGCCCATTGGTGAAATTATTGCTGCGATGCCGCTGAGGTCTTACCAGTGACATTCTCTGGATCCTGGACACACAGCGGCACCCCTCCAGATGCCGCCCCATCAACCAGGCCAGCACGGACTGCTGTCGCCGAGCAAACTTCCTGCACTGTCCCCCTCCTACTCAGGAGGTTTCGACGTTCGCAGCTCAGCGCTCATCTGCTGCCATTCGGGTCGAAAAGCGCTACGCATTTTTCGACACACTACCTCACTCTGCCACCATCCACGTGTCTCCCCATTCGCTTCAAGTTCTCCGTGCCGCACACCCGCATCAATGTCCCAAGAATTCACAAAGTGCCTTCACAATATTTCGGAAGTTTAGGCAGGTATTCGGGAGACTCGAATAGTCATTATCGGAGAAGAAGATGAGAAAGCTTGAACAGTTCCCCCCATTATGATGACCAAGCATTCGTCCGAGCCAAACAAGACCGGGGTCCCACTGGCAAAACTACGACGGAAACAAGTTTTCTCTCTAACTCATGCAAGGCACAACCTGAATCACAGACTGGGTAAGCTAACTCACTAAACGAGCAGTGTCTGGGAGTCATTTAACGATAAATAACAATGTTGACGGACTCAGAGCGAGCAAAGTCTAAGGGGTTGCTCGGCAGAAAATCCTTGGAAACGGGTGGAATGAGCTCCCTGAGGCGACAGCACACAGCAAGACAGAACTCCCTGGAATGGTCAGTCCAACTTTGAGTTCTTCTACTTCTCGATGCATCCTGACTACCGGACCTGGAACTTCATCAGGGATATCACTTGCGTTTTCTAATGGTTGATAGTTCAATATATAACTTACATCTCATCAGTTGCAAGGCCGCACCAGCTATGATGTAGCAGTGTATTGAATGAACCGCTAGCTGAGCGCTGACACTGAGGGACAGGTGGGGTACTAGTAGCCGACGGCCACGCTGGGCCACAGGAAGCATCAGCTCGACTGCCATTCGGTTCACACAGCAACTTAATGTTCCCTGGAAAAGTTAGTCCCACTTGTACTCCTCGATGTGTGCCTGACCTATCCATCAGCAGCCTGAGGGACGAGAAATCCCATCATCTTTTTCAGCTTCTGCCACGCTTCTTAGGACAGAGAACATCACTTATGCGTATATGATGCCTTGTTCACCTGGTACTCATCAGTAGTACATATTCAAGTTTACCCTATGACAACTCGGCCAGGCCGCCGCCCGAGCAAGTTCGAGTACAACGTTACAATTAATGAGTCCTATGACAATACGGTGAGCAAGAGGCACTAACATTAATGATGTCACAGCATATACTCGGAATCCTGGTCCGCTGACATGGTGGCGCTCTCAAAACCCGCATCATTATCGATATCGATATATTCACCCTATTAATGCATGATTCGGAATAGCTGTGTGAGGGCAACATTCTTCACGCGATCTTTCTGGTCAGCACTCTATCGCTTCATCTCGAACGTTGAACACTGTTAAGTGCCATCTGAGCGTTCTAGGTGTACGCCGCGAGCTCAGGTCGCCGGACAGTGATCGGGTGCCTGTGACAGTTTGCAAATCGCCACGTTGATTGACGCTGTTTGAGGCTGGCTCTGTCGGGGCCAGTGCGTAAAACTCGATGGATACGGCCCTTACCATGGTACTCTGCGATGCCTGAACCACAACCGAGAATGAGTACTGAGCGCCACTGTTATGTTACTACTTCGCAAACTCGTGGAAACTAAAGTAGCCATTTTAGGGGTACGCCTGCCAGTGTAAGACGAACGAGGGCTATCCAGGACTGTAATGTTTCCTGAAAGCCTAGTCGATATCAAACCCTGCTAAGTACGCCACGTAGAGAAACTGTAGGTACAAAGATCAGCCGTAAGGTTCTATTGCTCAATGGGTAGGGCCGTGCGGCGACCTGAGACCCTGACTCGGAGTCGTCTACGGTCTGAGTGACATGTATGGCTCTATGATCTTCCAAAGCTATTATTTTTGTGTAACATTCAGGCAGTCCGTCAAGGTAAAAGTGCAGCCTACCTCACAACATCGTCAACCCAACACAATCTCAACCAGTTTAATCAGTTCCAGCATTATACTAATCTTTCTTCGCCGTCATATTTGGAAAATCAGCAATCGTCGTCACCGCCCTCGCTCTTGCTGCCGCCGCTCTTGCTCAACCCATGCTTCAATGTCCCACCGGATACCCCTAGTGCTGTCACGCCGTAAAGGATACCAACTCCTTTGGCCCCGGTATGATGTCCTCCGATACCCGCCGGCCTTGTTGGCTTTGCTTGCATGCCTATGGATGGCATGGGCTGGTAGGTCTCCTTTTCTGCCGCGAAGACCGTCATTGTTGACCATTTCATAGCCACACGCACACACCACCTCTCTGCTGTGAAATGAACAGCTTCGGTAAGTGATACGAAGACTTGTTCCCCACTGCTCCATCGAGGCCGGCACTTACTATGTTATATAGGAGGCATGCTTGCGTTTGGGTGTACCCCAGCCAAACCTGCGTATTAATTTCTTTCCGTTCAATATTGTTGGAGAGTCGGATTTGATGGAGGGTCGGATTGCCCATATTATCGCATTCATTCTGGATGTAGTGATTGCCTGAATTTCTGTGACTGACACATCTTAAATCTGTGAACCGCTGAGTGCCTGAACGATAATGAGGCACCTGTAAAGGCCGGAATCCATGGCGAACAAGTGATGTGGCATCCTCGTGTCTGGAATACACCGAATTGAGCCCGGCATGCATATACATCAGTGCAAAAACACGCCTTGCAAGTCGTTCGGCGGGCTGATACAAACCCCAACTCGGACTTCGCCGACAGCGTCAATGACACCATCGGCGACCTCCTTTGTGCACCTCATACGGCCATGTTCGTCATCGCCCCACTCATCCGTGCGTGTGTGGCCCAAAAGGGAACCATTCACGCTGTGTGTCTCTACCCCATCAGGCCTGGCACTGTGTACAGCATTGCTAGCCGCCTTTGCTTACGCGGCGATATACTCCGTGATCTCGGCCCCGACGGTGAAGGCGAATCCGGACTCTCGACAACATCTATGACGGCAGCGCGACGGAAGCTGAAGAAAGAAAGATGTACGATCCGTCGGCATGCACGGCGTCCACGACCTAGTAACAAGAGTATACTGTCGACCAACAACAACGAGCGGATTGAAATGATGCGTACCATTTTACAATCCGTGCGTCCATGTGGATGCTCGGGACGCGTGCTTGGCTTCCGCGATGAACCGTGACCCTGGTGTCGAGCCACGCCGCTGAGCATAGTAGGGTGCTCCCTGAGGCCCGGGGACATGGGAATTATATGCTGGCAAGTGGATTAGACGGACAAGGACGACACGGTGCTGGACGGTTATACGGCCGAGCTTGAAGAGTGCTGGTGTCTGGTGTGTAGAAATCATGAGTAATGCTGAGACGAGTGGAAAAACTTTGTGTGATGTGTACTGCTCCGAAATGTTGCATGGCCAATTTATACGACACACCGTGACCTGGCCCGTCTAGCCTCAGCGGCCCTCAGATCATCAGACAAGCTGCGGATAGAGATATGTAAAGCAGGTCCATTGAATCCATAAAGTGTCCTAGCGGTATTCCCTGGTCCAAAGTTTGTTCAGGTACTCGGGACACTTGGTCGTCGTTGGGGATGACCGACGCTGCTCGGACATGGAGATGGCTATTAGTAAGCGACGCATGTCAAGCGGTGGCGCAGCTTCACTCTACCACACTCATCAAGCTCAAGGTCGGCCGTATAACCCTCCAATGTCCTTGGGCCTCGGCAAGCACCATAGTACTATGCTCAGCGAGGCTCGATACCAGGGTCTCTGCTCATCACGGAGCCACGCTCAGTGTCTCCTATGACGCAGGCGGATACGTACGTGACTTTCTCCTTTGCTTATCGGTGTCGACTGACAACACGCACTTTTTACTAGGTCATGGACACCGTGCATACCACTGGCAAGGGAGCATATATCTTCCTCCAGCTTTGGGTACTCTGTCGCGCTGCCGACATAAATTTCCTTGAGAGTCAGCTTCCGCCTTCGCCATACGTTCAGTATCGTTCACCACGTTGACTGGCAAATCGAAGGTGCCTCGTCCGCTTACCGAGGGCGAGTTCATGGAGTATATCGTTCCATGTGCAAGGGCAGCCAGAATCATTGTATATGGCTCTGGGTTTGACGGCGTAGAGATATACAGCGCGAATGGTTACTTCAGACCGTGTCTAACACACGATGGTTAGGGCAGCGACGAACATGGCCGCACGAGGTTTACGAGGGAGGTTGTTGATGCTGTCATTGACGCTGTCGACATAGACCCAATTGGGGTTCAGATCACCCTATGAAGCGACTGGCAAGGTGATCTGCTTACACTGATATATATGTTTCCCGGCTCAATTCCGTTCGTTCCAGACACGAGGATTCCAGACACACGACCAACATTTGCATACTTCGCTACCATTGTTCGTGACAAGCACCCCAAGTTGATGTATGTGCATGTGACGGGACCTCGCGTAACAGGATCGACGACAAGGGCTACGAACATCGACGAGAGCAATGACTTTTCGCGAGAGATATGTAATAATGGCGAAGTGGTGGGGATATTCACACCCACGATGCACGCAGAGGACAAGCTTATTGCCTTTAGCTGGTTGTATGCCAAGCGTCAGCTTTGTTACTTTCATGATCTCAGTGTTGTGTGCTTACTCGAGTTGGGTCACCAGCCTGATCTCCCAGTGCACCTGAAGAAGACTTTATCCTTACGTATGGGGTTCGTTCAACGTACTCCCTGTCAGGAAACCTGACGCCGTCCGGATACATCGATTAGCCATTCGCAGACGGCAATGTTGAAGGGGCAAATGGAGCAGGGCGCTCCGAGGTGACGCGCCTTTAAGCGACCTGACTCCTTTGGACGTGTTTCGTGTTTATTGGAGGTGACGCGGTGATCAATGACTGAACTCCACCTGTCTATTAGTCTCGCAGATTTCCCATAATATCAAGGGTAGCCGATAGCCGATAATCAATAACAATACGGAGATCATTCGCAATGACGGGAAGGAACGCGAGAATTTTATGGAATGGCGCCACGGCTACATGATCATTTGCAGCACGGTGGCAGAATGACTATATTCCCCTAGGGTATTTTTTGTCGCAAATCAGCAGTACGCTTGCTCACCACAGCTTCAGACCTTTGTCAATGCCCGACTTCATTTAGACACTCAGCGGTTCAGAGAGAGGAAAGACGTGTCAGATGCGGGGATTTATATCCAGGTAACGACTACATCCAGAATGAATGCAATAACCACGGGAAATCCAACTCTCCATCATCAATGTCTAATGGAAGAAATCAGGATCTGGAAGTGGCCGTAGTGCACCCGAACGCAGCCATGCCGTCTATCATGAAATGGTAAGTATCGGTGTCTGAGTCACTGGAGCATCGGCGAAGAGTTCTTTGTATCACTTACCGAAGGCGTTGAATTCACAGCAGAGGGCTTGGGTGAATGGGCCGCTATGGATTTGATCAGCAATGAAGGTCTTCGTGGTGGAAAAGGTGACCCACCAAGAACCAGTGGGATCAGCAGAGGTGCATGCGAAGCCGAAAAAGCCCGCGAGGCTCTCAAGGCCAGCGAGGGGCACCTCTGGAAAGATGTGAGCCTGCACGGACGAGATTATACTGCCGAGTTCAGCGATCTGGGCATCCTGCAAGGTGTGACAGCACAGGGGCCCGGGTCCAGTTGAGCATTGAAGATTGGCCCGGGCAAGAGGGGTGGTAGCAAGTGCGAGCGCGGTTGCGACAATGTTTGCTTTGGCAAGCATGATGATGTAGGAGGATTATAATACTAGAGCTGATGAAACTGGTTGAGATTGTGTGCAGTCGACGACGCTGCGAGTAGGCTGCATTTATACCTCGACGGACTGCCTGAGACGCCTCAATAACTTTGGAAAATCGTGCAGTGATAGTTCTCAGGCAACTACGATTGAGCAATAGAACAACATTATGGCTAGTCTTTGGCTGTCGTTCGGAGATGAGCGATTGTGATAACAAGGGTGAGTGTAGATACATGGAAGACTTGTGCTACTGTGCTAGACGAGGATCTGCGCTAGCGTGATGGGTGTGGGTGGCAGCGCGTAG
>JBBPNX010000533.1:0-17921 GCA_038091155.1 Harrya chromipes | reverse complement strand
ATGCGCAGATCAGTGGTACTACCAATCTGCGCATGAGGGAACGACCCAGTGCTTGTGATTGCTCTTAGCTGCTTGCTCATCATGAGTAAAATTAAATTTGAGCAAAAATATAATTATATAATTATATAATATATATATCAGATTTTAGAGCACTTTTCAACCAGAACCTCCCCAGAACCCTAAGGTAGTTTATAAAAAAGACATAAAATTAGTGCCGCCGACATGGGCACCAATGCTTCGGACATCTTCGTCTGTAATCTGTGAGCTGTGTCATCACACAAGCGAGCATTTTCTCACCTGTCTCGCATCACTCAGGGCTCGTGGCAAATACTGTTATGAATCTGTCATAACATTCTTTTATCTTCGCCTTCTTCGCAACGCAAGACTTGTCACACTTGCGCTTGCACTAATCTTTACGCCAAAGCAGATCACGTGACTTGCTGACTAAGCAGTCTAGCCCCGCCCATCACGTGATACAGCCTAGACCCGGGTAAACCTTTATCCTATCTCTGACGTCATGCCTCGAGCCTACCTCCTGGTATGCACGCCGTTCCCTCATTCCTCCTGGTCTAGACTCCCGCTCTTTATGCTATTGGCTAAGAACCCTTTCCTTATCTATGACGTCACATGTTGTTATACCCTACGCCCTAGGACTGGATTACTAATAGTGGTAGCCTGTACATATATAAAGGTACCATGTATCGTAGAGTACCCCCAGTCCAATACAATAACTGTGATTCACCCCATAGTGCATTGGTATTAGCGACTAAGCCGTTCCTTGTCTGTTCTCTCGTCTTCCCACGTCTATCGGTATCCGAAGACAACACTACTCCTTTATTGTTATTCTCTCTTGTGGTTGGGTTGGTTACTGCTCAGAGTGCCGTTAGTTGTGCGACCCATGTACTGTGGCCATCGTATCGCAACATCAGGGATCACACTACGATCCACACAAACAGAAGGGAGAAGGATGAGAGTAAAAGAGAAAGTAGTCCTTGACGTCTGGCTGGGATAACCCAAGAACCAAATGAATACGACTGGGGAAACGACTATAGGTACAGGCAGGTACTTATACTGTTGAGCTATCTATGACTAAGCATGACTAATGAGATAGCAAGAATAGCTAGCCAGTAGCATAAAGGGTGCTTATCAGCACATGTGAACAATGAGGTGTTATCTATGATGTAGTGTGGGAACGATCCGGTAAATCGGGAAGGGGAAGTAACCAGTATCTGGAACGATCTGGCTAAGTCTAGGCCAGTATCTATAAAGGGAACCCTAACCCTAAAGGAGGATAAGGTTATGATAAGGGTTAAGTTAGGAAAAAGTCTTTGAAAATCGTAACAATAAGGAATGGATCAAGCACGCCGACATCAATGTTTATTATATGGACCTTCCATCCAAGCAGGACATAGAAAATATCAGGTATGTTCATTTGCTTACCATTGCTCAGCCACCCAAGTAATGCGTATTTCAGCCTCATTGGGGGCAGGGACATCAAACGCATTAAGACCCTTGCAGAGAAATGGGGCCCCGTCCTGCACACCTTGTGCAAGATTCATGACAATAGGGTAGTGGAGGTCAGGCATCAGGGCACCATCCACAATCAGCTTGCCAAGGATGTCAAGAATGTTGAGAATATTTTGGCTGCCTTGAGCAAATCCAATGGACCAAGCACAACAGAAGGATTGTCTGCAGTCTTTTTTATCTGCCCCTGCCATTGCAAAGATCGTGTTGAGCACTGCCTGTTGGAAGTGTTTGTCCCAACTGCCTGGCTCCAAGACCAGGTGATCAATACACTATACCTGTGCAATGTTATGGATCCATCAAGACCAGACCGACTGACAAGGAGGAAGCTAGGTGCAACCCTAATCAACCATAGACAATAGATAAAAGAGTAGTTTTGCCTTTGGATACCAATAGGCTTTGGTGACAAGGAAAAGGAATCAAGGATTGGACGTTCTTAACACATGGCCAGGTCTTTGGGACTATACCATTGTTTATGATAGAACTGGGGAACTACTCTAGGTACATGGGGTCCTTATATACGTACGGACAACCACTATTAGTAATCCAGTTCTGGGCGTAGGGTATCAGGGAATACAATGATGTCATAGATAAGAAAGATAGTAGCCAATAGCATAAAGAGCGATGACCTAGACCTTTACAATGAGGGGACGGCGTGCATACCAGGAGGAGTGCTCGAGGCATGACGTCAGAGATAGGATAAAGGATGATCCGGGTCTAGATCGTATCATGTGATGGTTGGGGCTAGACTGCTTAGTCAGCAAGTCACGTGATCTGCTTTGGCATAAAGATTAGGCAATCACGATTGTGACAAGTATCGCGATGCAAGAATGGCGAAGGTAAAGGAATGTTATGACCAGATTCATAACATGCAAGGAGAATGAGCAATTCAAGTTGTACAGTGTGCTGGTTGGTTCCACAGACAATTGCAAATCTGCTGGTGGAATTTTCAAAAGGATTGTACATTGGTACATTCCTAGTGTTGACACATTGCTTGTTTGCTAGTACACCAATGGGAAGCTGGAATCCCCCACTCAGCTTTCCTATGGCAATCTCCAGTCATTTCCTGCCAGACAGGATCTCTATTTGGCTTCCTTGCCTTTCTATTGGCGTCCGGAACAGTCCAACTTTCCTACCATTGATTCTGCCATTCTTACTCATGACTCTGTCTATGCCATCCAGGTGGCCATTGCAATGACACACAATTTTCAGCAGTCGGATCTTATGAAATTTCAGACTAGTCTGAAGGACAGAAGACCACTTCTGAAGGGCCTCCTAGTGATTGGACATACGGCACAACAAACAGAGCGTGTCACAAAACACCTGATTCATGAGATGGAGAAGGCCGGGGAGAACAACTTTTGTGTTGGGGCAGTCACTCTGGACTGCAATGTGGTTGAATGCATCCTACCCATGAGTTATGAATGCCCTGTAGACTCTTATTTTCTCATTTCAGTCATTGTTTGCAGGGTTCACATACTGGTGACAAAGAAGGAGCCATGGATACATCTTAAGCATGAAGTCCTCATTGCAAGGACTAGTTGGAGCACTTTCGCACTCTAGAATATGTACAGTATTGAGGCATTCTCGTGGCCAATGTATCCTCCCCAACGGAGTTAGTCGATTGCCCCTCATGACGAGATACACGAATCGAACGAGGCTGAGTCAAAGGAAGGGAGGCCGAACCGAGATGCTGGTGGGGTCGAGCCTCCACCACCGTGCAGGAGAGTCGATATGACAACATGGGTAGTATTTATTTTCTTTCTAAAGTCGCTGACAGTAAGTTTACACTGTTCTTACCGTCGAAGCATGTGTGGCCCAGGTACCAAACAGTTACATAGGAATGATCAATGGGCATAGGTACATAGATGGCAACAAAAATAACGGGGAAGATAGGGGATGACGAAGTCCAACGGGGTACATTAACAGTTCACTGTGCACGGATAGGCCGCACCGACGCCAGCGTCGGGCGTCCTCTCGGCCTCGGTCGATTCAGTCGTAAACCATCCGAAGGCCTGTGCCAAACAAATCATTGTCCAATTCACCGTCACTGGAGAGGAAAGGACACTCACGTTATCATCGATCCTTGCGAAACGTTGACCGCCGGTGGCGCTCTGATGCTGATGTTACCGATGGTAATATTGTTCTCCTTATTCTCGGTGCCATTGCGACCTGTGCTCCTCTTCGGCAGGCCCGACACTCCACGCCGCGTCGTGGGTCCAACGCGAGGCCCAGGTGGAAGACCAAATACACGTTCAGGCTTGTCTGAGGACACGACGCATTCCTTTGATGCTGAAGTTACCATCGACGGTACATTGGGATTAACAACGATTTGTTGCAATGCGTTAGAAAGCGGCGAAGGCTGACGAGGGACTGCGTTATCAGTTGATGCAGCGATCGCGACCATCGCCCGTGGACGTTCTGCAGCAGGAGACGATGTGAATGATGTCTTGAGAGTTCGAGGATAGGGCGAAGGCCGACTGTTAACTCGTGATCGCGCACGGCGGGGGCGAAGGTCAGATGGAAGCGGTTTATAAGTCTGTAGTGAACATTCCAACATTGCTTGCATTCCCGATGGATGGCGCGGGGGCTCGAACGCTAGCGAAGGTGTCAACAACAACAAAAGGTACGCGCGGGTCACTCACATTGAGTCGCAAAGAGTGAAAACGGCGTATCCGACCATGTACGTTTGCTCTCCGTGACCGCACCCTCTGCTTCGTCCCGGAGAGCATAATACCTTCTGAGCGCTGTGATTCCTCGTTCGTTGTCCCACAACGAAAACGATTCCACTGATGACGTTTCTGGATCCACAACATATACTTGAGGTGGTTCTACTGTGTTTGTCGCAGCATCAGCAAACTTGGGTGTATTCGAGGTAGAGCCTGGGACCGAGTGTTCTGGAGAACTCATAGTGGAAAGTGAGGGGACGAGTTCTTCCTCGATTATTTCGTAAATGGAGGTTCTTGACGCGCGAGCTTGAGATATACGGCGATGATGACCACGACGGGCACGGTCAAAAGCGGCGTTGGATGGCCGATGTGAGGTGAGCAAGGTGTTAAGCTGAGAAAGATCGATGCTCGATAACGATCCCTCCGAGAATGAGGAATAGCCATCCGAAACGGAAAGTGGCGGAGTGTCCGCCCCTGAGCTCGACGTACACGTGCTCGACCGGGAACGGTTTGCACGACTCGGTCGCGTAAAAACGGGCATTCGGACTACAATTCAAGATGAACACCGTGCTTCGTATGCCACAATGCACGATACTCACATGATCCCGAGAGATCTTCGCCATCTCCCATCAGTACCGTGTTCTCGAGGCTCTGGCGCTCGAGGAGACCGTGCTTTGCACGAATCATGCGCTCGTCACCAAATTTGGACGAGTCCATGGTGGAGGCAATCGAAGGTTTCGTCTCGATAACACGCGAGATCTCGGGAGACTCATGATCCACCGGGTGCACGTTCTTGATACGATCGAAGACCGTCTCAGGAGGGTTGGCCAGAATATTCTTGCGTCGCTCCACTTGTATGCTTGGCGAACCTCCGATCATGGACGTGACGGAACGGCGCCGTACGTGACCACCACCGAGCATCTAGCTGTGTGTCAACATGAGGACATCCGGAAAAAAAGGACAGAAACCCACACTGATCATAGTGTCATCTTCCTTCGGCGGGCTATGCACACTCGGGATGCTCAGGCTAGAAATCGGGCGGTAACGAGGAGGCTTGGCAGGGGCCTCACCCAAGGGTTGTTCAAAGAAAGACGAATCCGATGAGCAGACAGAATTTCGGTGATCCGTCTTCTCGAAGACCGAGTCGGTCTTCTGAGATTCATATTGACTGTCCATGATCGAGTCATATGATGACCGATTATCGTACTCCATGCATATTCGCTCTCCGCGCAGGTTGCCAGCGAGGCTCGGGGGAGGTGAGGCAGAAATGGATATTAACGGTGTGCCACGTTCCAGGGCAGAATCAAGCATCTTGTCCCCGAGACCTGGTCGCCCAATATTTGTTGGCGAGAAATCACTGAGGATGGATTCAACCGAAAGGTTAGAACGATGTCGAGCCCAAGAAAATCGTCGACAGTTTGCGTACGACTGCGCAATACTGTTTATGCTGGTGTTCGAGTCGCCACGGCGATGGTAGGTGGAATTGCGATTGAACAGGCTGATGGGAGGACCAACCGATATACCTGACTCGGGGCGCCGCTGACTGCGGCTGTACGGGTGGACAAGAGAGGCTCGGAAGTATAAGCTGGAGGCATCGCTGTCGACTCTCCGACGAAGTGACCGTCGGCGGATGAAGGAAAATGTATCGTCAACGGCTGTCGACATGGTGAATGAGAAATTGTCTGATGACGGCCGCTCTCGCAAGCTTGGTAGCGGAACAACTGAGGCGTAATCGAAAGGATCTGCACAACCTCCGTGAAGGACGTTGCCGTAGGATGAGACCGAAGCAACACTGTGGATCGATTCTTGCTTCCGATGTCGCCGGTTGGAGGTCGCGGCAGGCGGTGGATAGAACCCAGGGCGGTTGTCACTGAATTCAAAACCTTGTCGCACTTCCATGAACGAATCAAATCCGGCGAAGCTCAACACAGAACTGTTGCGATGGTGTCCGGGGACGATGTATGAATGTCGGACAGCATCCCGTACCTGGGGCTTGGAGCCGGAAGCGGATTCAACCTCGATAGCGTTTGCAAGAATCGACTTCGTCAACGAGCTCTCGTCACCACCAAACGATACCATGGAGAGAGATCTTGCAACCTCAGGGGGTGGAATGATGTCGGAAAGTGTGAGCGGTGAGCCTTCTTTCTTACTCGGTGACAGGTGCTTTCCGCCAAACTTAAAGTTGCGATTAAGCTCTCCGTTTGATGGACAAGCGGTGGCAGGTATGGCGATTCGAGGGGCTCGAGGCGCGAGGACGTCGAGTAACTCCTCATCGGATGCAGTTGTAGCAAGGCTATCTGACCTAGAGTGCAAAGAGGGCTCCGCGTTAACATCGATTGGGAAGCATCTAGGCAAGAGTTCACGAGGTTCGTAGTCGATCGGAAGGTTGAACGAACTCTCGCCTGCCCGGGACAGCTCATCTTGCAGCGTAGGAAGTTTCGGAATTGGCGGCAAGTCCTCGAAGTCGTGTCGGAGGTTAACCTCGGCAGGAGTACGGAACGCGTTCTCTAGCTGCTCGATGAAGCTACGACGATCGGAAACACCAGATTCGTTGAGTTTTCGTAACTCGCCGGTGAAATCAAAGGACTTCTTTGTGTCGTCCTCAGATGCACCCTCCTCGAGGTCGGCGTGATCATCTTCATTGATCACCGTGGCCCGGAAGATAGGTATATCAGTTAGAGAGTTCCTTAGAGAGGGGCTGTCAACCACGGGCAAAGGCAACTCCGGCGGTAACCCTGGGGAAGGAGGTGCGGCTGACTGGGGATGAAATGAAATTGTATCGTCTCCCTCTTGATCTGAATTCGACAAGATGACTTGCAACTCGTCGGGGATGTCGGAATCCGGATCACTCTCGTCGTAGCCCTGTTCGGCGATGCTGCCCACGGAACCACCCATGGTGCCAGCGAGCCCAAGGCTGCGACGGGCCTCAGGAAGGATAGGTAGGTTACCATCATCAAGAGCCGCCCGTGTAACCAAGGAAGATCTCTTGCGAAGGAGACTCTGCGCTTTCTTGAACACCGGCGAAGTAGAGAAACTTGTTCGAGACTCCGATTTGGAATGACCTGAGCCGAACGTCATAGCTGATGCGGAACGGTTCGAATTGCCAAACAACGGCGAAACCCTTGGGGAAGATCCCAGTATGGTCTTCGACACAGGAAGACGGGTAGTAGCTGGGCGAAGTGCTTTGAAGACGGGGGATGGGTCTGCGGCCGGTGCAGGCGTCATTGTTTGCCTGTGGGTGCGGATGGTCGCAGTGTTGTCTTGGGGATTCACCCTGATTGTGCCTGAGGAAGGTTTCGAAGGAGAAATGCTCGCGTTCAATGTGGACCATGGAGCGATGTTCTGTCCCAGCTGCATACCGGTGCTCTTTGAGCAGGATTGCGCATAGGGCCTGAGAGAAGTCATCGACGGATTCTTGGAGCGTACCGGGCTCTCTGCTGCCAACCGGTTGTTGGACACCGAATTTGCGGACATCCCGGATCGGAACGGAGAGCGCTGACTCGTTGGCGTCATCTCGACACTTCCTGGTGTTGCCTCGAGGTCAAGTCTGTTAATTAACTGAGCTAGGTCATCAGTTGCAGCGTCCAAGAGTGACATGACGGCATTATCTACGGCGAGTTCAATGATAGCTTGCATGTAAACAACATTAAGAACTTACCATCATCTCCTTCGTAGATTGGCTTGGGTCGACTCCGACCGAAAGGCAGGTCCGACACCGGCCGAGGACGCACACGTTTCCCCGGCGTTTCCGTCGGCGATTCTCCGTCCACACTAGCGCCTTGGATGACGAAGGTGGCTGTTTCCGTCGCATCTTCCTCGTGTCCCGATACAATCCCTGGGAATATCGCCGCTAGTGGGGTCCTCTTCTGGCTGTCCGACGACTTGCGGGTAGAATCCTTGGTACTCTTGGACTTCTTGGACTTATTGCTCTCCTCTTTCTCCTTTCCCCTGGCCTCCTTATCCTTTCGACGGATCTCCTTCACTGTCTCCAATCCTGCTTCATCCCACTTGACAGAAGCTGCTCCCGAACTCCCCGACGATTCACGAGATTTGGCGGACACCGGACGAAGAGAAGAAACGGTAGACATTGCCGAGCCGGACCGACCACGCGCAAGAATTCCGCCGCCCAATAAGGTCGCAGAGTCCACCGATAGACGATGACTGCCACTGTTAACCGCCTCGGCCGATGATCCTGCGGATCCACTGCGAGACAAAGGTAGTCGCATCGTCGAAGGCAGACCAAGCCCCAAGATGCTCGCCTTCTTCTTCCCGAGAGATTTGGACTCGTGCCTCGAGCTGGAGGAGCTAACTGTCAACGCGCCCGCTTCAAAGCTACTGCCTGAATAGCGAATCGTTTCTTTTGCTTTTGCCTTTTGCTTTTCTTTTTCCTTGTCCTTCTTTTTCTTCTTTTTCTTTCCGTCTGACTCCTTATCTTTGGCAACGGCCGCAGCAGCGACAGCTGTGTCGGGATTAGGCGTGTTCTTGAGCTGGGCCCAGCTCCCAATGCGGGCAAGGGAACGGACAGAGCGCATAGCCCTGATGGCAACGGAACCCTTGCCACTTCCCGATCCCACACCACTAGGCAATATAGGCGCCGTCGTCGTAGGCGGAGTGGGGACGCGTAAGTGCTCCACTGGAGAGTCGGAATTCCCTGCGTGAACCGGACCCTTGAGCAGAACGCCCGAGTCTAAAGAACTGAACCGCGTGCGCGTGGCAGTAGGCTTATTAGATGGTTCAGAAACTAAAGCAATGATGAGCGAGACCACTCAGTAGATCCCAAGAAACCCACTCACACTTTGCGCAATCCTCCTTGTCCTTCTCCTTGGAGTCCTTCCTTCCGCGCCCAATGCTCCACCACTTCTGATTCTCATCTTTCACCTTCAGAACGCTCTCCCTCTTCCCTTTCTCCCTCTTCTCATTCGGTTTGGAAGCGCAGGGAACATTGGTCACCTCTCCCAACGTACCCCATTGCAACCCATTCAGCGCCAAGCGCGACTTCTTCTTCTTCACCATCAAAATCTCCCCAATATCAGGATCGTTCGCGGAATCGACATAGATTTCGAACGCGTTGTCTCCGTTCTTGGCTGACGCGCCCCCAACACGTCTGACGACATCCGAAAAATCTTGCTCGCGCGCTTTCGCCGCGGAAGACGATGTCCCAAGGAGACTAAGCTTTGACTTCTTGGGAACGAGACGCTTTCGTGACTTTTCTTCCTTTGGAACTAGCTTTGGAGCGATTGGAACAGGGGACACCTCGGAAGTCGTCCATGGTGCGACACGGCCAGTGTCATCAATTGGATTGGAGTCGCAAGGAGTAGCTGTTATCAAGCAGATAGTCGGTATCTGTGGTTTGGATGCAGGTGTAGCGAGTGGGGATGGGGACCGCGAGCGAACGATATCCGTCGTAGTTCGTGAAAGCAATTGCAAGGGCATTAGTGAATAAAAAAAAGTTCGTTATGTGCAAATAAACCGTAGGCCAAGTCGATCGTCGATTCGATACGAAACAAACAGGCTCCCGAAATTCGAAAGCAATTAAAGAGTTTAGATGAGCAAAGATGCGGACAAGAAAAAGATGGGTAGTGCAAAAATAGGATGGGTGGTCGTTAGATCTTGATGTTCGTAACTGCAATGCGTTCAACTGTCGAATCGGATAAATCTTGTGATTCCCAGGCGGTGTCAAGAACGAAGTTAGCGTGTCGTATATCGAAAGCGAATCGTGAGCTGGAAGAACTCGTTAATTCCTTGTATTAGCAAACTGAAAGGAAATCTGCCTGTCAGTAATTTGCTAGATGCATAAGCAGACCAATAACTAACCTAAGGCGACGAAGCAAATGACTTACAAGCGTGAATAACAAGGCTCGCAAGAACGGCGACGACAGGGCCGGCGATGGCAGGCACTTGTTCTCTAATGACGGCGTGGAGGGAGAGAAATAGCGTTCGGGTCGAGGATGAACTTGAACTTGTTTGTGCTTGTAGGCATAGATACAAACAACGCGCAAACAAAACGCGTCCTAAAAGCAGAGCACGGGACCCAGCGCTTACATATTATTATTATTATTGCAAGCCAATAAGTAAAAACAGCTTTCGTATACTGTACTATGTAAACAACAGGTCCAAGTAGAAACGAGTGTAAATCAGTGTCGACGGATTCGAAACGAGCGTGCTAGTCATTATGTGTCAAGAATAAGTACCTCCATAGTTCACCATTATTTACAAGATAAATCGCAGGTGAGTGTCCTGCATAATTATCAGTTACCTTCAATTCTGCAAACGCAAACACGTACGATGTAGTGTCCGCTCGATAATTGCGCCTGCTGCTTAAAGTGCGGCTGCACGATATCACGAACAGATTGCAGTAACCCCAAATAACTCTGTACTGGCTTCCGGGCTAAGATCTGCTTGTCAGAATTGGTTTCTGGTACGTGCGTCTTACTTACTCAACGCTGTCACGAACGCCTGATATTGATTAAGTCAGGGACGCGCATCGACTAGGGGGTAGAGGGTCACTCACATAACTCATCGCACCAACAGCTACCCCTCCCTGAACAGTGTCCGCGCTCGTCTGATCATCCCTGCATGCTGCAAACGAAATCACGTCTGCCTGACTTGTCTTCAGTGACAGTGCTTGGGCAGTGATAGTAGCTGGTTTCAATCGTCCGTCGTGATGATACTGTCAAATCGGAGGTCCAGTTGCGTTTTCTGGTAAAAGGAGTATTTCTGACATACCATAAACGGCAAATCTAACAACCAAGACTATCAGTCGTAGTCATAAGAAAGCAAGTTCGAGCATACGCACCAAGTGTTGTCCCAGAATGGCACGACTGAAAGCTTATCAGCACCAATGAAAGCCATCATTCAGATAAATCTTACGTCGAAGACGGCCTACAGTGATGTGCTTCAATGAAAATATTGACCCCAACAAGAAGTAAAAACTCACAGTGAGTCGGCACCCACGCGGAAGTGGCTTCACCTTTGTTACATGAAATCAGACAAAGAGTCTGTCGACCAACAGATTACATACCATAATTCGATGCATGTCCTGTTAACCTGTCGTTATCGAAACTATCATTTCAAGACATTCCAACTCACGTCATCTACGATCACACCTGCTGTCTTATAGTCCACTGGGTATATTACTAAGAGTGCAAGTTCAACCTTCTGACAGTCGCAAGAAGAAAAAGGAAACGACCCACCCTCGTCAAAACCATTTACTTCGTCACCATGGGTATCGGGGATTTGGCCACCATGACCGGAATCTGCGGGGAAAAGGGACAAAGTTACAGACGTCAACAGTCACCATACTAAGTTTTCATACAATGGAAGAACAGCGAATCGTGAGGCTTTGCATCCTTCACAAGCCATTTCATAGCGTCGATCATATTCTGCCTTGTAGGCATCTGTCGCGGGTTCGTAGTCTGATCCATCAACATGACGATATCCCCATCCTTGAAACCCCACTGTCCTAAAAGAGGGGAGGATAAGCGTGATGCTGAGGACAGAAAAAGCGAACTTACGGCTGAGGAAACGCTTTACATTCTTGATATCATTGATGCACCCACGAAGCTCGCGTTTCTGGCCTATGTAATTGATGCCGATCTGAATATCAACGCAATTAGACGATCTCCCCAGAAAGTGTCGCATAGACGACATTGTTTACTTACACAAAGTGCCTTCTTTCTTCCAGTGCACCTAGAGTACTCATGTCCACTTGTCGCACGGGTTTGCGGCATTTGCGGCTCCGAGGGTGATGGGTTCATGACCACGAGTCTGGAAGTATTCCCAGCAGAGTGCGCTCGACGGCGACCTTGGGTTTGCGGCTGTGCAACAGTGGGGTGCACATAACGAGATATGGTTGCGACGGGAACTGCTTGATTGAATGTATGTGAACTCTGAGCAGATGTCTGTCGTGATCGAGGTCGAGACGCCCCATTTGCATAGTGAACATGCCGAGACGTTGCTGCTGACACGCTACGTGACTGATGTCCGTGTGGCTGCGAAGGATGGTAGCGGCTCGAATGGTGACGTGAGGGAGTATAGATTGGAAAGGGTTGTATAGTTGGTATCTGAGCTGGGCCGGAGGGGTAGGGAGGGAAATGCACTCCTGGGATGAATCGGGGAGGGACAGTAGAACGCGGAAAGGTATGGTAAGAGGCGCTGAAAAGGGAAAATGAAGACCATATCGTTTGCAGCTGAAATTCCCACTCACTGGGCATTCCTAGTAGGATATACACCATTTAGTAACATGTCTCTATACAACGAAAAATAACTGAATCACTTGGAAGCAGACCTCTTTGGCGGAGGGGCGGTTGGCAAACCGGGAGGGATGAACGGTGCAGGGTACGCTTCTCTGTGGAGAAAGATCAAGATGTAGAGAGAAAATCATAACATAAGAAGTGCTCACTTCATTTGTGATGTGTACATCGGGCTGTTTCATGACTGTCAGTAACTGTATTTCGGTTCAATTCTAGGGCCATACTTGGGCGGTCGGTAGCGTGGACGCGAGGACATCTGTTCTTGAGGAGAACGATTTCCTCGCGCATCCCACGTCACCGTGTTGATTTGGGCATACGCTTTGTAGCGCGGAAAGCAGGAAAAGATAGGACACCCTGGCATGATGGAAGTATCATCGGGCGGGGGAATCAACCATGTCGCGAACCTTTTATAGTGAACGACACAGGGGACTTACAGGGAGCGGGGCAACCCACGGATCCTAGTAGAGCCTGGTGAGTCAAAGGAGGCGCGTAGGGCGCTGCATTTCGACGCCGACGTCGGCTTTATTTGATTGTTGACTCTGATGCTGGCATCTTGTCATCCCTGCGAAATAACTATGCTCTCCAAATATGGGTTTCTCAGTCGTCCACTCGGATCTACCCGTACACAGTGTATGGTTACCACAGTACATGGCTGCGCATACTTACTATTTGCATCGGACTAGTAGTATTGGCCGGCGGGAGGCGCATTGGTGGTAGAGCGGTCGTAATTATTAGATATTGTTTGGACATTCGAGTCCCGCGAACCGGAACCTACTATGACATCAACGCTGCACTACAAAGTCCGGCGGCAGGTCTCAGCCTCGATTTTGCTGGATAAGTATCCGGTGCTTCGTCGCCGAAGGAAAGTGACAAACCCAGGCCCGCCGCCGGCCACTCAGGGAGTCTGGCAATGCTGTTCCAACCGCCGTACCAAGCAGTGCTCAGTGCTGCTTCCAACAATGTTCCAAAAGCTCTCGAAATGAGCGGAACTTCCGAAAGTGTCGCGGAGCTGCCATCACGACTTGCTTGGCCAACCCGAGCCATGGCTATTTTCAACGAATCAATGCAGTGCCCCTTCTGTTGACCTATGATTCGTATTGCCGTACACAGGTAGTAACCATTGTTTTCAGTTCTTGTACGATTATTGTCTCCAAAACATTATGCTCCGACTCGGAGTCAGTCCTATGTTTCAGCGCACAATTAATGTGTCCTTTTAACGGACCGGCCGGTTCACTCATTGAACTCGGCGGCCGGCCCGAAGCTTACCCCCGATTAGGAAAAAAAATCCGATTACCCCACGATGGCACAAGTGACGAAGTTCTCGCAAGTTGATCTGGGTCATCTACTTGTACTTTGGCACATCCTCCTACATTGATAATGGAATTCGACATCAAGAACGTGCCTTTCAAAGCCGATGAATGGGAGGTTACGACTGCGATTGCCACTCAGGTTCTACACGTCTGTCCAGGGCCCTTCGTTCCAGAACCACAGGAGCGTCCGCCTAACTTCCAGGTTAAACTCAACCCAAGTCCAGCCGGCGGGGTACAAAACGACGGCAGCGGAAAACTCACGCTGACGAAAACGTTAGGCAAGAGGTTTCAGCGTCTCAGTTATGATGGCCAGATTTCCGTAGAAGTGAGCGGGAAGAAGCTCAAGTTTTACCCTAGCAAAAACACCGTTTCACCATCCCTGGCCCTTGAGCTTGAAAAGGCCCCCTTCATAAATCCCGATATCGCGCGAGATCGTGAACGGAGGGTCAACACCCTTTGCGATCCATTCCACATCACCCACGTTCAGATCGGTCTGTGCTAGCCAATCAGTTCATTGCAGTGAATGATGATTTTCTTACGATTCGTTACTAGGTACCTACTATCACCCGCACGGTGCATGTTCCAAAGCCCCTCGCTCATTTTCCGTCGAATGGGATCAAGACCTTAGCGAGCGGAGCATGGGGTTACTTCTCTTCGAGTATGAGCATAAATGCCTCCGGGTCCGAGTAAGGCTCACTATAGATAGTCTAATCGCAAGCGTCCTGACTATGCTAGATTGGAGATCAAAGCCACGAAGATACGTTCTACAACATCGTGATTCGATTTCCGAGCATAAACAAAATGGCAATAGGACGGGACTTTGGAAACCCTTGTGAGTGATCGCATTGTGTCCATCCGATGCTTCTGATGTAAAATGAGTAGTCGTCTGCTTCGACTTGTTCACACCTCCCATGATACAAAAGGAGCAAATATTTCGCTCTCTTTCAAATGGATCCCGAAAGGAGGGAAGATATCGCCATCGGTTGGGGTCCCTTAATGCAGCTCACGAAATCGTTGCTCCCTATGCGCATCAGCTTCGCATTTTGCTATACGATGCTAGCGCGTGGGGCTACAATGATGTCTTACACAGATTCCTCTTCTACTGTCATACGGCAACACTACGCCCACCCAAGGAATTGACTATAGATGCGAACGGCCGTCAAAACTTTTTCTGTCACAAAAAAATCAACGAAATCGCTGCATGGTTACGATCCCCGATTCTTGCTTCGAATTGGCGGGTTGCGTTTCAGGTCGAAACACTTCTACACAATGGCATCGCAAACACGGTGGAACTGATGGAGCTTCGTCCGCGAATTGAACGACTAGTTCATTCACTTAAGGATGCCGCAGGTGACGTCATGCGACGGTTTGTGGAAATTGCTGCTCGTCGTCCTGTGAGCCAGCGTATATCCGAGTGCTTCGAGATCGCGCTGGAGAAAAGCACTCAACGTCCGCGAACGTCTCCTTCTAGAGGTCGCCTTTTCTGCCACCACGTCACATTCACACCAACCCGGTTGCTCCTGGAAGGGCCAACTATTACTCAATCTAACAGAGTCGTACGTGAATATGAAGGCTATGAGAATCACTTCATTCGCGTCGACTTCCGTGACGAAGATCGCCTTTCATACAAGTGGGATCGGGACGTCGACGGAGCTTCTTTCCTTCAGGAGCGTGTGGGTACGCTACTCAAAGAGGGTTTTGACCTCGCTGGACGACACTTCGAGTTCTTGGGATATTCGTCATCGGCTCTTAAGGAACACGCCGTTTGGTATTTCAATTCCTTTTGTCACCCAACCAAGGGCTGGGTCACTGCTCAGACCATCCGTGATTCCCTTGGGGACTTCAGTGGAGTGATAAAGAGTCCGTCCAAGTACGGAGCACGAATGGCGGTGGGTCAAGCCCTATGATCTGATCGACATTGGCTGATCATTGTTTAGCAAGCCTTCTCGGCGACAGACCCTTCGGTCCGCATCGGGAGAGATCAATGGTCTCAAATACCCGACATCATGGAGAGTGGGATCAACTTTACTGATGGTGTTGGAACAATATCACCGGGGTTGGCTGAGAGGATTTGGGCGGCCTTATGTGAAGACAATCCCTCACTCTCTGTCCATTCCGTCATACCCTCCGCCGTGAGTCTCAGGCTTTACCTTGCTGACATTCACTGGATGGTTGTATAGTATCAGATTCGTTTCCTGGGATGCAAGGGTGTTGTCTCCGTGGATTCAAGATTAGAAGGCATTCACATGTGCGTTCGGCCCTCCATGAGTAAGTTCGACGTGCCCTGGGAGGAATACGGAACCATAGAAATCGCCACTGCTTTTGGCAAGCCCGGCATTCCTTACCTGAACAGGTTAGTATCGGTCTTCTTTCAACACCCCTATCATGAGAAGTGTTCTTTACTTTGGCCATCCATAGACCATTAGTGATGTTACTCGAGAACCGCGGTGCACCGAAGGAGGTTTTCTTGCACCTCCAAAAAGATGCTGTGGCCGACGCACGGATGGCTCATGATTCCGCAGCCCTATATGCAAAATTGCTTGAATCAAATAAACTTTGTCACAATTTCAGACTCGCCGAGATACTTAGAAGACTCAACGCACTCGGACTAGAGTTGAAACCGAATCACTTGCAGCAACCATTGGACACACCGTTCTTGGCTCGGCTTCGTGCATGCGCAATCAACCATGTATTGCGTGCTGTAAAGCACGGAGCCCGCCTGCAGATTCCGAATAGCCATAACCTTGTTGGAGTCGCGGACGAGGGCCCGGCGTACGTGAAACAAGGTCTGAAGAATTTATATTGTTTGCCCCAAGGGAAGATTTTCGGTATGCCCTCAGCCCGATCTCCGACAATGATGACTTATCGGGTTTGCAGCGTGTGTACAAACTCCTGAAGATGAAAAGCCTCGTTATCTCCAAGGGATGTGTCTCATATTTCGTAACCCTGTCATTCATCCTGGAGATGGTGATTCATCTGTTCCCACATTTGCGGCTGAGATTGCTGACGAGTAGACAGTACAAAGAGTATATGCCATCGGACCCCCCCCTGAAGATCAAGAATGCGTGTTTGGTCACCTGAAGAACGTTGTCGTATTTTCATCCACAGGTAAGTGATCCCTTGATCGACAGTTCGTGTACCAGAGACAAGCATTGGATAAGGAACGTGGTCACTGCCAAATGGTTTGGGAGGGGGTGATCTCGATGGGTACGCCACTCGTTCCCAAACTTCAGTCAGCGACATTCAGTAAATTTCAGAGATGTGTATACCATCATTCAACACGGAGATCTCCTGGTACCCGAACATCATGACCCTGCTTCATACCCGGCGGTAAAGCCTTTCGCACTCGACAGACCCAGCACAATCGATGATGTCTGTGACTTCATCGTTGAGTATATCAACTCAGATGTCGTGGTATGAGATCAATGCCAACCCCTCAACGTCGCTCGGGCGCTCATAAAATGAATCATAGGGACTCATCGCCAGCAAACACCTTACCATCGCAGGTGAGTCGGCTTTCTGATATGCATGTGATGTCGTCTTAATTTCATTAATAACAGATCAATCCAAAGTATGCGTTGTTTTATTTCCGGTCCGTGCTGAAACTAACGATGTCTAAGCGCGGGACGCTTGATCCGGATTGTCTCCAGTTGGCAGAGATGCACAGCTCCGCAGTGGACTACCCGAAAAACGGCAACAAAGTAGATATCTCAGAAATGCCAAGAGCACTCATCAGATTCAACCCTGACTGGCAAGCGAACGAAGTGGATTCCCCTGGACCCTCTGATCACTACAAGTCCACTTCAGCTCTCGGTTACCTCTACCGCAATATCACTCTGGAAGCAATGCCCGACACTTTCCCTCAATCTCAGGGCAGTGCAGAGGCAGAGCCTATCTTCAAGACCCTTTTACCATTCGTCCGTCGTCATCTTCCAGGGTTGGCCAATCAGCCAACGGCGACACGGATAAACTCCCTGCATATGGCATACTGCGAAGAGCTGACATACATATCAGGCACATACTCGCTATCCAAAGTAGCTGGATCCCGACTACGCGAAGAAGAGCTCGTCATCGGGACTATTTTGGCCAACAGCACACAAAAGAATTATCGAAGTAGCCGTATGCAAGCGATGAAGGACAACATGGGATTCCTCGTCCATGACGTC
>JBBPNX010000532.1:0-17949 GCA_038091155.1 Harrya chromipes | reverse complement strand
CAGACACTTGACTGCTCCAAGCTTGAAAGACTTGTATATATTTCCAAACAATATACTTCTCTTGTCTGTACGTAGCACACATCCTATCACTAAACACCCCACACGAGCGATGTGATATGACGCAGACCGACCAAGTTCCAATCAAGACCCAATCCGCAATCCACCGCTATCACAATGGAAGAAGCCCGAGAATTGTCAATAAAGCACCGTACCTTGACCTTACGCGCAAAGGAATCGTTTGGTGTCTTTCTGCGACAACTCTGGGATGATGTTGTTTCCCCCAACAATGTCGTTGATGCCCTCCGGACGACTCACCTATCTCACTCAGGCATCTTGGTGCCCGATCGCGAAATCCTCCCTTCTCCATTTCAAGCACGCTGCCGGTCCGTATAGGAAGGGCCAAAAAAATCTTGCTGATCGCTATGCATGTATCGTCTTAGACGTCCACCCTTAGTGCCCCCATTCGTACTAGACGGTAGTACGACGCATTGAATCCAGCAACGAATCTGAAATCCAAGTTCATTGCCATTGGGCAAAATAATGCCAGCGGTGAAAGTCGACCTCTTCCCGTCGATACTGAATTGGCCAACATCGATCAGCTCGTCCGAGTCGGTCGTCTTGCCCTAAATACCACAGTGAATAGTGCGTTTCCAGACTCGCTGAAGTACTAACCAATGGGCACACTTGGCCTGTCACGGTCTTGCGATGCATGATGGACCCCTCATCCGCCACAGACTCCTGAATTTGCCTATCTTCCTGCCCGCCATATGATCATACGGTCGTCGGTGACAAAGAGAGCCTGTCATCCATCTTGCAGCTGCTAGTATGCAGTTCGTCGGGCTCCGTTCTGTCATTAGGACGATGTGGGCGGTCGATGACGCTCACACTCGCCGGACCGCGCCGACTTTCTACAAACATATGAGGGATAAACCCACCGATCAACGAGTCCTCCATATACACCTACTAGGTGCTCGGCTCGATTTTTTTTCTTATCCTGTTCTGTCTATCTTGTCGTATTTATTGTAACCAAGTAGGCCGAGCACTCTTGGTTCTATGCCGTGATCATGTGATGATCTTAGACTCGCACCTCCTTTGAATCAGCGAACAGCACAATATTGGCCTGCAACTGACGAGAGGGGGAAACGATCTCATGATCTCAAAGCGAACTGATAATTCCGACCACAATTGTAGCAGGGAAGGGGCCTGGCGTGATGAAGACTGCGAACGAACCGACTCGAATCCAAAATTGAACGAAAAATAATTCCAAGATGTTCGATGTAAAGTTGACTAATTATCGATTCTCTAATGAACAGAGCATATATGCTTGTCCTACTATACCGCTGTACCACTATCGGTCACATGTATTTACAGCAAGCCGCCGAGGAGTTCGCTGAGGAGAGTGGTGAGACCAAGGCTGCTAATGATGGAGAGGACAGGTGCGATCAGGATGAGAAGGGGGGCGAGGAGGCCGACGACCAAGGACAGCAGGATGGAGATCAAGGAGAAGACGACTTGTCTGGCAGCGTCACGACGTCGTCAGCGCAGTTCGGTCTGGTAATATCGAGCGATGCTTACCCGAGCGAAGCCAACAAGGAATAGATGATAGAGTAGATGGCGACGTCGACCACGAGGAGGACTGCGTTGGTAGCCGTGAAGATGAGCTGTATGATGGGTCGTTTGAGTTCTGCAATGGGGACATCATCTGGAGAGACAATGAAGACGTACGTTGACGACGGTGGAAAGAAGAGCGGCGATGTCAGATGCTGCGAGAGTAGTGGTACCATCGACAGACGCCAAGATGACGGTAGTGGGCTGGCCGACGAGCAGGTTCAAGCTGCTGACAGCGCCGGTCACTGCGGTGCTAATACTACCAATGATGGGCGTCAGGTTTTCCTGGGTCGCGTTAGTGGAGGTCGCATAGACTGCGTCGTCGTCGTCGTCGTCGTCAGCAACCAGATCAAAAATGAGAGCGAGTGAACTACTCACGCAATTGGTTGGCGAGGGGCGTGACAGTGCCGGTGAGACTTGTCAGGACGACGGCAGCAGACTGGGGGGCCTGGCGTTCTACGACTGGGTTGGCGAACACGCCGACAGCAGCGGTAAGGAGGACAGAAGCGACGGCGAAGAAACGCATTGTGTAGAGAAGAGTGGGAAGAGGCTGTAAGAACTCGGGTATTGGAGTGCTTGACACATTCGAGATCGATTGAGGGGTTTATATACCTGCACCCCCAGCACACAGAATGGATCCTACAGCATGTACTTGAGGTGATGAACGAGGACTCCGAGGGAAAAAAAATTGGGGTGATCCGAACCTGTGGATGCCCCAGCATGGCTGTTGACAGCTGAGAGCTAGCAAAGGTCCAGGATTGGACGAATCATGAGCTGCCTACATGACGATCTACCTTCCCGTCCCTTGTACCTGCAATATAGGCGATGTGCTGGGGAATATTTCATCCATAGTGGGCCACAAGACTCGGGGGAAAAAGAAACTTACAGCCGTCTGATGGATGCGGTATTCCCCTTCGAAAGGGGCTCTACAACGTGTGGAAAAGCCTAAGACCTGTAAAGATTACAGACGACGTAGATATGACTCCTATCTTGAAAAAGCGGTAGAGTCATTGACAAACCAATTGGAGAACCGATTACGGAAAATCGGTCGGGCCCCTGTGCGAAAAAACTGGTAAGAACAGGCACCATTCCTTCAGAAATTTGAACGTCTCGGGTGACCAAGACGATTGCCCGAAGTCGTTTGTGCCGCACGCTTGATATGATAGAGTGCCCCAATCAATGGGTCGCGTGGAAGCGATGCAATAAAATCAGGCTGGGATAGCTCAACTTGTGGGACTAGGTGAAACAAAGCTAGCTTCCAGATCACTCGATCATCACCCGGCACTCATGCATTTAGCATGGATACCCATCGCTACCTGGGAGTCTCAGTTTGTCGAACCACAGACAATTTTGATTCGTCTGTGCAGGCCTGAAAACGTGTTGTTTGACGAGAGTCCGCCGGCGTTTTCGGTCCGACAAGTGAATGATGACGCAACTGTGCCAAGGATTGCAACAAGGATTATCGTAGGAATTTGATGTCGCCGCAACATGCAGGCACACGGTTGTGTTCTAGACCATCTTGCCCTGATGAATTGTATGAACGAATGCCACGAATGTCATCACGTTCGAACACTTGCAAACGTCCCGTGGTTGGTCCGCCTTCAACTTGATTCCGATCCGCCGCACGGAATGTTCTGTCTTGACTCCCATGCTATCCTGGACCTGAGGAAGACGGCTGAACCCCCGCCAGTAATTTGGTGGGAAACTTGCATCGATCAGCCACCTGGAAAATGAGCTAGCTCAGGTTCGCTTGAACGACCTCAAGACACATTTTATTCAGCGTAGACGCATGATGTCTACAGCCTTGAGCGAGGCTGTTCGCGAAAACTTCAGTCCTTTCAACGCTGCCAACTTGATCGTCTATGATACGAGTCTCTCATATAATCATGTCATGGACGTCCGGAAAATGTAGACAGTGAGCTCATCCCTGGCTTTCCTCCCCATAGGCATTGCTCTTGTGTTTCGGCGTAAACGTCCACGTCTCTGGCACAGGACCAAGGAACATCTCTGAGATCTTCACCCAATCTTGGCTGTTTGGACTCCCCAGCAGTGTCTCTGTGCAATCCCGGATCACGTTGTTGCCACCACACGACAGCGACAAGACGTACCGAGTTCGTCCCGGCCCTGAAACGCTGGCGCACGTTCGTTAATACGGGCGGGCAGCCGTTCAAGCAGGCCGATAGGGATATAGCGGTACTGGAAGGACAGTGCTTCGCAGAGGTAGCGACGTGTCTTGTTCACCCCCACCGTGTCCGTCCCGAAATGGGTCAACCCATACTCTGCGTACTGTGTCCGAGTCAAAGGAAACGGATAGCGTGGTGCACGGCGCGTAGCGTACCTTGCGAACGAGCTCGAGGCGCTCCCGGGAGCTGATATCCCATTCCCGTCGCTCCTGGATTTCGGTGAAGAGCCATGGCTTGATGAGTGCGCCGCGTCCGATCATGATGCCGTCGACCCCGGAGGCGTCGACCCTTTCCCAGTAATCTTGGGAGGAGAAACAATCGCCCCCGCCAAAGATGGGAATGGGAGTCACTGAGAGCCACAAGGAAAGGGGTATCAGCCATGCGATAATGCGCCGAGAAAGGGCGCTTACGTCCTTCATCCGCTTCGCGCGACCGAACGGCATCTACGCACTGCTTGATGTAGTCCCAGTCTGCCAACTTCGTATAGCGTTGTTGTCGCGTGCGTCCGTGTAGCTGTGAGTCCGCACGTTGTCAGTGCAAGAAGAGCGAGAAACGTCGAACTCGCTGTGATGCAGCCAACACCCCATTCAGAACCCAACCGAGGCATGAGCTTATGCGCGGTGTTGCGTCCCTCTTTGACTCCCGTGCGGAGCTTCACCGTCACTGGTATCTCACCAAGTGCCTTGTTCATCCCGATGACGATTCTCCCTAATTTTGCTGGTGTGTCCAGGACTACATGCACGCATACAGTCCGTCAGCAGTGACCAGAAATGCGAGGCATACTTACGGGCAGATCCGCTTCCAGTTTTAAATACGAGATCAATGGGACATCCACAATTGATATCTACAAAATCGATGTCGTTCGAAAATTCCCTACCGAGGACCTCTGCAGTGGGGACCATCGTCGACGGCTTGTTGCCTGCAAGTTGTACACCAAAGATAGTTTCAGAGGGATGTCGACGGACTAGGGACCACTCTTCCCGAGAAGAGGCCAGAAAAGAAGTGGCGAGGCCCACTTGTATTGGGGTGAGAAGCAAAACAAAGAAAACACATTAAACACTTACTCTCCCCGCATGTTATATCAGCGCCAAGAGTGACGCATAACCGCCGGAATGGCTGGGAGCATTTTCAAAGGACAGTTCAAAATGAAGGGATCCACCCACCAAGTTTCCAACGGTTGTGAGAGGTGCAAGATCTGACCAAGCTTAGAATGCATCGCGCTGGAATCGCTATACGATATCTCACAAGTTTTCCCTGTCCAATGCAATCGCTTCTTCTCAGAGAAACGCATAGGTACGTCGGGTGTGTCGCTTGAATCAGAAGTTTCGCCAGTGCGCTTCGTTACGATCTCCTCTACCCTAGGAGTGTCTGATGCTTGTTGTTCCGGAGCTGATACTTCGTCGCCCGGACCGTCTTGCTGTCTCCCAGCTTCGATTTCGTTTAGGTACGCATTTGTGATAGGTCTTGGGTACTGTTTTCTACTTGAGCAACACAAGGAGTGACAAGCAACTAGACATACCTTGTTCTGGCGAAGCAGCTTTAGCGTTTCTGCGCTAACCTGGTTGAGCTCTGAGTTGGTGAGAGCAACCCTAGACTTTTTTTCTTCATCGGTGGTCAGTGTGACATCGCTGTTCTCGTCTACGCGTGCATGTGCTCCAAGGAATCGACATTTGAGCCCAAGACGGCATTCGCCAGATTCTTCGAAGCTTGGGCAAGTAGTGGTGGAATCGAGGGATGAATCGGTTGTGGAATCGCCCGCGGCGTCCGTTAATACGACAAAGGGCGGGGTGTTGGTGATGCTGCTTGCTGGAGGGAGCTTGATGTCTCTCGGCTTGGCGGCGAGGTAAGCAGGAATGTCATGCGTAAACCGACATCTAGACGCACATAAGCGAAAAAAAGAGCTCCAGGCAGAGAGATAACTCACTCAGATCCATGCTCGCATACCGTCCCGTTTGCGATGCGCCAGCAAAGCTCTAGCTCGTCCCGTACTTTTCCGAACCGTCGGCCCTTGTTGGCACCTCTGCGGGTTTTCTTCTGCTGTTTGGTTTGCTTCTTGCGACCGCCTGGATTCGCGTCGCCGTCTGCGGTGGGATCGACGGGGCGCCCGGTATGGGATGTGGATCCTTCTGCAGCGTCGTCGTCGGCTGCTGGACGAGCAACGTTGCTGAGCAGAAATCTGCGCGAACCGTTGAATAAGAACGATCAATAAAACAAGTGATGTACGCACTCGGCCTTGACTGGGGCAGTTCCAGGAGGAAGGCTCGACATCGTGTCTGATAAGATCAGGGTCAAAACAAAGTGCCAGTGGCTGCGCAAAGTACTACTCGATGGACAAGTTCGCAACGCTCCAACCAACAAAACTACACTCGAATCCGTCTCAGAATCAACGCCCAGCATCATTCCAGACGACGACAACAATAGACCATGTAAAACAACCATCTACCAAGAGACATTCGGCTGCGTACTTGAGCGCACGGACACTGGTACCAACTCCACCAGCACCAGTTCTCGCAGCGACCAAACCGCCCTCGCCGCCCATCGGGAAGCTACCGGCCGACTTGCATCTGTTGGTGCTAACGCACCTCCCGATCCCGGATATTGCACGATATGCTAGGGCGAGCAGGGCAACGAGCAGAGCCGCGAGGGACGAGACTGTCTGGGAACGACGCTGGCTCGACCTCGCCACACACAAACTCGGACTCGACACCATCCTCGACGAGCTCGAAGCCAGAGCCAAAGCCGAAAAGCAAAGGCAGAACGGCAACGCCGCGCACGGCCCTGCGACCCTCGCTGTCTCCTCCCTCGACGACGACGACTTTGGCGACTTTGCTTCTGCATCTGCCCAACCGCGGGCGCTCTTGGACTTGTCTAACTCGGCACCGCTGAGTAGCGTGGACACCTACGTCCCTGGAAATTCTACACCAACGTTTCGTGCAAAGTACTTACGGGCGCATACGCTACTGCTTCCCCTTGTGCCCACCCCGAATGCACCTCCACACGCCGTCCTCGCATCCCTCGTGTCGTACTTATCGTCGCACTCGGATGCCGCTGTTACCACTCTCCTCACACAAGCTCGCTTGCTGCACCTTCTTGCACGATTTCTTTCCCCTACAGTCAAGCCTATATCCACCTGGGACCTCCGCCTCGCATCAGTCAAGTCCTCATTGGATAGGTTCGATGCTAGCCTGCTGACAGCATTTGATGCTGCGGATACGGCAGGCGACGAAGCGCGGATGAAAGAGGTGGCCTACGCAAGTTGGGAAGTGTCGATCTGCATGAATGGAATCAGCCGGCGGGTAAGCAAGTTCGGTGGGTCGGCAGCAGAGTGGGAGATGGGCAGACTTTGGGCGGAGAAGCGAGAGGTATTTTACGAGCAGGGAAAGTGGGATTCATCTGCCAACTTTACGTGCGTCTGTCATTCTTTCGTCCGTTCTGTTGTTGATTGGTATATAGGAAGGATAATCATCTTGATTTCACTGCTATGGATGAGTTCATGACCCGCATTCTTACTACCATAGAGGATGATGGGGCGAGGGCTTTTAGAGTGTTTCCGCGCGAGTCAGATGTCTTACTCGCATTCGCGGAGAGAATTGCCAGTGACGTGGTAAGTAGACATTCGCCAGCTGTCGGACTAGACTGACGTTAGTTCGCGGATTCGACTACTACACCCATCATCAATGACGCTTGATATTCGATCGCAAGTTATCGGAATACATTTCTTCGTTGCTTTCGCGGGCACGTACACTCACTATACCCTTGTTTCTCTCAGCAACCGCCGCGTGCTTTAGAGAGGCATTCAGAGTCGTTGACAGCATTCTCACAGTCTCAGCGGGAGCCACGGACAGCGGAGGACGCCAGGGCGAGATAAGTGTAGTCAAGGTGGAGCAAGCCGAGGACGTCATGTGCGTATCCGTTTTATCCTACTCTGCGACATGGCCCTACCATAAATAACAGCTATAAAATGTTTGAACCAAACATGGATGACTATCTCGATGATGAGATGGAGGAACTCAAACGTGCGTTTGAAGTGATCTGCAAAGACTGGGAACGCTCCGTCTCGCTCACGACATCCTCGATGGTACGTATCAATATTCACTTCTAATTCCACCCCTCCACTTCCTTCCCTGATGCCCCCTCCTCTTTGCATAAGACGGCGCTCGGTGGTCGATCGCACTCTCGAACACAAGCTTCTCAACCCCAGACACGCTTCCTCGACTCTCAAAATCCCGCACAAATGAAACGCAACGTACTCGCGTCCTTTACTGACGTGCTTCTCCTTCCTGTCACCATCGTTCCGCGCGCCGTCGGTGCTGGCGTGGGTGCGGTGGGTGCCATCGGTACGGGTGTGGGCGCCGCAATCGGAACTGGGGTCGGAGCGGTGGGCACGGGCGTCGTGCAGGGGATCGCAATGTTGAATCCCCAACGGTGGGCGGGAAATGGTGTTACCGGTGTCGGTTCGACCACGGGGATGGATTCACCCGCAGAGAATGGGTACCAGAGTTTTGGCAAAGATGGGGCGCTGTTCGAAGTGGGCGAGGACGAGGATGAGGGTGAAGATGTACATGCAGAAGAGGGAGACATAGAAGGGAGTGAGGGCCGCGTTGGTGTGGAAGACGAAGCTGGATGGGGGGACCTTGCCGAGAGTCGGGCCCAGGAGAACGAGGTTTTTGATACCAGTACTGCCGTAGGCTTATCCGAGCGAACCAGGTCGACGTCAGCCGCTGCGAGTACGAAGACGACGACGTCTACCAAAGGTGTCCCGGGATCCACGATGAAGCCACCACGCACCTCCACCATGCCGTCCAGTGGTCCGCGCGCGTCGACGCCCTCGTCTGCTGAAGCTCTCGACCTCTTGCTTTCGCTCGACGTCTCGCTACAGCTCATTCAGGCCGCCCGAGATGCGATCAAGCGCCTCGAGACGTTCGCCACATACCCTGGCGCGACGGGGACGCGCGTGCGCGAGACGCTCGACGAGGCGTTCTGCGAAATGTTGGGTGCGCTGGGGTCCAGACATATCGCGTGGGGATTTGGAATGTTAGTCCAGTCCAGTCCATCCCTCCCTCCCCTCTTCTTTTTCCGTTTCTGCCGCTTACAGGGACGCTGACACATTTACTACAGCGCGACCGAGCGCATGTCGTCGTACAGACCTGCGGAACATCAAGGAACGACGAGCGTCTCACCGCTCTTGCAATTTTTCGAGCTCGTCCATATTGGAGACACCATCCAGAACATGGTGCAGGTGTTCTTCGACAAGGAGATGGTGCGTTTGGTCTATCTCGATCATAGCAGCACCCGTATTTTGAATCAGTATACTCACGTCGGGCGTCGAAACAGGCCCCCCACATTGACAGGACGGATTTTTTGAACGTGGTCGTGCGGGAGAAGAAAAGGCTCGAAAACACGCTCGATGAATGCGTCGCCTCGGGGCTGAACGCGGGCATACAAGTCCTCATGACCCAGGTTCGTCTGAGGCGTGCCCGTTCCGTCTGTGACTCACGACGTCCTGCGGACAGGTCGACCACATCATTCAGACGTTGACCCCACCTCGGGTGTACTACCCTCCTGAAGACGCCCCGCTCGATCTCTGTCCGACGGCAGGCTGCATCGAAGCTGTCCGGTGCCTCGAGGTGCACTGCAAGCTCCTCAAGGGCAGCACGAGCAGGGAGGTCCTCGAGGTGTTTTATCAAGAGGTTGGCATTCGGTTATTGGCGTAGGTGTCCCTCTCTCGGAATCCTCTGCGCACGCGTGTGCTGATGCGGCCGATGACGCGACAGGATACTCCACAAGCACGTCAAACGCCAGATCATCTCACTCACCGGCGGCTTTCAAGTGATTGCGGATCTGAACGCGTACCATGCGTTCATCGCCTCGCTCAAGGTGCGTGCCAGGGTAATTTAATTGCAATCCTGCGTGTCCGTAGCGTCGCAGCGTTTTTCGCTTTCCTCTTGTCCTTTTTGCCTGTGAGAACTTCTCACTGACCATTTGAACCATCGTCCTCATAGGTACCCAACGTCACCGCCGACTTTGAGCACCTGAAAATGCTCGGCCACGTGTTTGTCGTCGCGGACGCCAAGGACCTCGCACAGATCGTAAGGGACGTGACCCGATATGGTGGGGCATATCGACCAGAGGTGGGTGTTTTCCTCCTGTCGACCTTCTGCTTCTGCCTCTTTCCGTTCATGGCTTCTGATAATGCCTCTCCACCCCACGCACACCGGCGCTGATGCATGAGGACAGGATATTTACGAATTCATCCAACGCAGGTCCGATTGGAAAAAGATTGAAAAGACGGTGGACAAGACGATGTATAGTCTTAGTTTTAAAGAGGATTGTCTGGTGTGTTGACCCCGTAGTGGTATCGATGTCGTTATTCACCCCGTCGACCTGATGCTACATGTCCGACTCGGAGTGTCATGGTTGGAGACATTCAGCATTCATTTCGGCGCTTCCTCCATCCGTCCAGTGACTCGGAAGACTTATGGATCACTGTGCATGCCTCTGCTTAGGTTGTGACACTGCGCTGGAGGAATTTGGACCACCTCCATCCCTTGGTTGCACCCGCTTGTCAGATGAACAAGATCGAAAGCAACGTTGTCCCCCCCTGAATGTCAGGGCCTTAGAGGGCAGAGGGACGCGGCGTCGGAGGATGTCGAGCGGAATACTAAGTGGCTTACAGCCTCCAATTTTGTCATGATCATGTCTCAGACGCCATCGTAAGTAGATATCCCTATTAGCAGATGCGTGCTCAAGTTTGAATGAGCTATCATATGTGCCATCAATCTGAGGTATATGCTCGCAGTCTTTCAGACGGACACTAGACATCAATTCAAACGAAAGCACCAAAGAAAAGGAGTGACTATATAGAGAACGATTATACCTCCTTCGAATCTGTATCCTCCTGACTATCTACCGGCAAGCTCTTGGGTTCTTACTGCTTTGGCGGATACCACCCCCCAAGCGTCTCCCATGCATCGCCTTCGGGCACCTCCCAATCACCATGGCACCCCCACGCCCAATCAACGTCCTCGATTGTCGTTCGCTGTGCTTCGATAAACGTCTCCAGCGGACACAGCCCAGACGGCGAGTCGGGACAACCGTTGATACCATTGAGCGGGACCGGACCGTCGTTGACGACAATCCTGATATGAGACGGCTCTTGCTGTGCCTCGCCCTGCGAAGCCGGGCACGAAAGGACTAATCGTATGTATGTCAGCACCGGCCTCGACCGAAGTGGAGTTCACAAAACTTACGTTGGAACTGTACGTTCGTCGAAAATGGCGCCAAATCTGCAGACCTGAACGATCGGTTGGGAGGGATATGGTCGGCCGGAAGTGGGCCCGTCGCAGTGAGCGTCGTCAAGTTCAACGCTGTCAAGACTATTCCGAGGGCACAAGACGTTCCTGGATCAGTGCTAGCATAGAATACGAACAAAGTGTAACGTACTGTTGAGGACGACGACTTCGTGTGTTGCGTCGACATAAAGCACGTCGTTGAGTGGCCAAGTGATATCATTGGTGTGCAAGGTCGCGTTAGTGCTAGAATTATGAGTCTCGATCGGCGTGTGGGTGAGGCGTGAAATCAACTCTTGGACATATCCCAAGCCTTGTATACGTGCGACAGGCGAGCCAAAGGCAGAGTCGTACCAGAAAATGAGATCGAGGCTATTTGGTGCCGAAGATGAGAATGCGCATTAAGAAACCAGGCAAGTACGCACGCGTAGTTGAATCCTTCCCATTCTTCCTCTGTGAAGAGCTCGCAGAACTTGGAATAACCGAGGGCAACAGTCTTGAACGTGATCATCAACTGACGCGGAACGATTTCGGGGGGGAAAGCCACTATACCTCGTATGCACACATCTGTTGCATCCTATAGGCATCCTCGATCTCCAAGTTGAAACCTTGCCCACCTTCTGTAGGCTGCAAATCAGCTTGCAAACGCTGTTGTGCGTCCTTGAGGTAAATGTTGGCCCATTGTGTCACGTAGGTCAACGAACGGTCAGCTTTTCCATGGGCACCGGCGTTGGGACAGGTTTCGTAAGGAGCAAGAGTGTTGTTGAACTGGCGAGATGATGTCAGACTGTGCATACCCGACAACATCAAGACAAGTGATTTACGCCAGATGACTCGATCGTGATCACTTGCTCATATTTTCCATCGAGAGGCCAGCCAAAGAAGCCTAGCGCAAAGTTGACTGCAGAAGCAAGCATACGGTCTCTTTATACATGAGTTAGTAGCTGTAGAAACGATGGCCAAGACGACCACTTACTGAGACTCGGTCCGGAACACGGGTAACCTATCATGTACTGTAAAGTCCTTGTAGCGCAGTTAGGGCTCCATACGTCCTCAAGAGAAGTACAACCTACCTCTAACAAGAACCCGTATTTCAACCTCATGGCAACTCCGAGGTCATCTATGAAATAGATCATCAGTTCGGGCCGATCCAAGAAACAGGAAAATCATGAGGACACGAAGAATACTAACACAATTGTTGTCTTCCGAAAGGTGTCAAGACTGTGGTCATAAGTCGCATGTTCAGACTTGAAAGACGAAATGTAAAAACAACGCAGACCTTCTTCACCGAGCTTGTACGCCCTGTTCGAGTACGCTGTCAACTGCGATCACACGTATGTAAACCCATCACTACCTACCAGTCATTCAAGAACTCCAGTCTACCAGTCGCGTCCCAGTCCGCGGCACTGGCGTGCAATCTCTGCGCCAGGGAGGCTGGACCTCCGTAACTGGCTGCAAATCCACTCGTCCGTTAAATAGCCTTTCCAACAAGAATGAGAGAGGTACGTACCGTAAGCGGTAGGGTATCGTGCCCCGTGTCGGTGCAAGACATGTACACCCTTGACGTCACATTCCGCAGGGGGCTCTGCGCCTTCATCAATGCCAAACGCACCGCGTGGAACGCTATACCAAGGAGACAGGTTTCCCCACGAGCGGAAGAGATTGAAGGGACGACCGTTGGATATCGGGGGTTCGGGTGGACCTGGGAAAGTGGAATATTCAGGAGCCACGAGTTGCGCAGCGCCTGTTTGGAGAGGTTGGGAAGGAGCGGTAGCAATGAGGGCGGGTTCTGCGCCAGTCGGGGTTCCTCCGGGGTATCCAACACTGCAGAATACAGTCAAGGAGGAACATACGAATTTAGGGAGACATACTTGGTGGGAAACATATCAGGATATTCGTTGGTGGGCGACGGAGGTGGGTAGTTATGGACGGTGGTCGAGCCAACCCATGGAGCGGCAAAGACTTCGGCCGTGTCCGATCTCTCGGTTGGGCTTACTGTTTGATCACGGGTAGAAAAGCACCTTGTGCCGAACAGCGAAAGCTGGACGGCGAGACAAGCAACGATACCCCCCGCAAAGGAAGCGAGGAGATGCTTCACAGCGAATGTTGGGGTACCAGAACGACAGGCGTTGTCCTGGTCAGCTTCAACAGTTTGTTGCGAACCAAAGAGAAGGGCGACACGCTCTCCAGACTCTTGGTCATTGAGACCAGGCTCTGGATCGTATTCCTTTTCCATGGTGGTAAGAGGTTGACCCGAGCAATTTCTAAGCGTTGAACTTGTTATTACGCTCGGTTCGGTGTTCCTCGCCTCCAGCACTGCCACCCAAATCACGCGCCGACTCGATCAGATCAAGTTTGCAAGTCAGAGTCAATCCATCATACTGTCCACACTGTGTTCAGGATTGCTTGCCGTATTAAACTTCTCCATAAATACTCTCTCACTGGCCAGGGTTCCAATCATCCCGAGACGGTGCGTAACCACACATCCGGCCCCATTTGCATCCCGGGCCAAATCATTCGCTTTGGTGCACATTCCCAATAACATTCTCATCGCAGTTCAGTTAACCTGACCCCTTGGAAGATAGGCGTCTCCTTGTTAAAATACGTAAGAATAGTCAGGACTCACAAGAAGCTGATTCATCATTTACTCAGCAAGTTCTCCGGTCTCGTTGTCGTCTGTCGCCTGTTGTTCGTGTCCTGTAAGTTATGAAGATGCTAGATCGATCATCGGTAATGTGGTTGGCTCCATGATCATGATACTCATATACACTAGAGGAAACATTCCCGCCTAAGCCAGGGCACACACCAGAATTTAAAGAAGCGGTAAAGTGGTAGGGAAGTGGTACAACACACTCAAAAGAACGCAAAGGTCACACAAAGATGCCGTGCTAGACCCGATTACTCAAGAAAGACCTTCGCCTTCACCAAAATCGATGTATCTTCATTCGATCCTGGCAATAGCTCTCGCTTCGTCAACCCCAAAGAAGTCGTGCTCAACACTTTGCGACCCGTTGCCTTTCCAACTTTCTTCGCTTGACCTTTGCCGTCATCCACCACGTCCACCTCCATCGTAGTCGCATCAAAGGTCGGACGGGAATGCTGAATAGGTAGGGTTTCGAAATCGCTCGATACCACATTCCCAACGATCTTACGCAGCTGTACAGCAGTCGATATGATAAATGATATGCTGTGCCGGAACCTCGTCGAAATCTTCGAGTTCGCCGCAGAAGTAGACGTGGCACACCCAGCGGCTACCACAACACCACAGAGCCCCTCCACGGTGGTTGATACCAGGGTCGTTGGGTCCCAGACACTGGAGGACGAGATATAGCTGCGCGTGAGTGAGCGCCAACGCCCGGTCACTGTTGGTATTTCTGTTTCTACCATTAGCAGACCGGTCGGTCACGATTCTGACTCCATTTCTCACCTATTTTCTGCAATGGTTCATATACCTCGTCCAGAACTTCGTTAACCTCGTCCCGCCCTTGGTCGAGGGTCCACGAGGAAATGATCCAGTGTATACGGTATGCAAAGTAGGCCCGGAGTGCAATCGTGAGATACAAAACCACGTCGTCGCGTGATTTGCTGCTCCTCAGGTAGTCCACCAATGTTTGACCTATCGATTTAGACACCCTTTGTACCGCAGATGTTTGTTCTTCAGTCGGTTCCATGACCGGCTGGAAGTCCCGGACAAAATAATCGACCACGAGTGAAGTGGTATCCTGAACATCTGCATTGATATTCTGCAGCATTTGGGTAATCATCCTTGTCGCGTATTCATCAGCCAAGGTGACAAAGCGTTGCACTTCGAACAACTGAGGCTGACGTTCCGCAACAGTGGACTTCAGTTCCTTTAGCTGCTTATCGTAATAGTTATGGATCTCCTTGGTCCGAGATTCGGATTTTTGAAGCTGCTCGCGCGTAGAGATGAGTTCGTGAGATTGTGCCTCATAGCGACCTTCAAGGTCTGCAAGCTTAGAAGCTGAAGCGGACAAATCTTTCTGAAGTTTCTGAACCTGTTCAAGAGCGATGGCAAGCTGCTCCGCTTTCTGAGCATCCGCACGCTTCCACTGATCAACCTCAGTGGTGAGCGAGGCAATGATGCGATCTTTCTCTTTGTTCGACGACGCCATAGCTTGCAGCTTAGTATGTTGCAAGTATGCACGTTTCCAGTGGCTGCCATCTCTGCCAACGAGATGATCCTCGGGGTCAATGTGGGATAAAACCGCTCCATTCGCGACCGCCTTGTTGCTATATATACATTAGCAGAACCTGAAAAGGTGCCATCAAGAACATACATATGATTGTCCGGACGACAAATCTTGACCTTCTTAGCCTCAAAGTACGGCTGGAGCCGAGACCACAGCCAATCGTTTGTTGAAAGTCCACCGACGAGAAATGCCGTCTGAGTGTGGATCAACATGATAAACTATTCCGACGAGGTAAAACACACTGTAATCGGTATCGTAGTGTATTTCTGTTGCTGTTCGAATGCGTCGATGATAGCATTGATAGAATCTTCGAACAGACCAGTGACTTCTTCGCTAGTGAATATGAAGTCAGACAATCGTACAGAGAATTGTCAAAACCCGAACGAATTCCTACCCCGATAGCTTCAGCTTCCCAAACGAAATGTTGTATTTTGCATTGTGATAGCGACGACCAGCGACCTTAACGTAAGCCGGTTCTTGATCACTTTTGACGACCAGCTTCGTTGATTGATCGAATTCGCGGGTAAATTCGGTTATCTCATCATCGCTGGAGTGATCCCAACCTTCCAACTTCTCTGTGTTTTTCAGGTTCACTGACAAAACAACGAAGGGATAAGTCACCAACTTTGCAAAAGAGCCCGAGCCCGTCGAGTAACAAAGACCGAACCCTGCAGTCTACCTAGATAATGATGGCAGGATGAGCAGATTTCGAGGGTCGGGGATAGTTGTATACACTCAGGTGGAGCGATCTCTTCGCAGGAGACCGGGTTGAACGTCGTCGAAAACATGCTCAAGTCAACAGTCCAACGGCCAGCATCGATGATGACGACTCCTTGAGGAGTGGCTTCATTAGCCGTGTCTACGTTGAGGCGGTTTGGGATGCAAAAATGAAGACTTGCTTCGCCCTCCGTGAGCATGTGGACACGGTATAGCCCCTCAGGAGTGCAGGGAATGAGACCAGCATTCTCGATCGCCCGAAGATATAGTTGTGGTACGCCCTCCCAGCCATTTGGATGAGTGAGAATGTATTCGATGGAGTCCTCGAAGGATGACCAGCTGAATGCGAGTTCATGTTCCTTGATATAGGTCTCGGCGCACTGGAAGAGATACTTGATGAAATCCGTGAGAACACCTATGGCAGTCTTTCCAGGCGGAAGTGGAGGTAAATCATCGTCCTTGATAGAGGAGGCGAGATGTTTTGGGCAGAGGTGAAGCTTCCACCTGTTTCATAGATGAGTATGATTTTTATCAGATCGCCAACGTCGATTAGCAACGAACCGCTCAGCCTTCGACCAGCCTTCCTCCAGGGCACTTTGTATCTTGTCTTCCGTGAGCACCTCAGCACCACCCGCTTTGAAATTTCCGTGCTTGTCGTAGTACAAGAGAGATGGGACTTTGGCCTCACCCCGGACCAGTTCCTGCGCAGGGAACCTGTGGCCCCCAAATGAAGAAGAGGGCACCAAACTAACGGAGAGCTCACCTGGTGACTCCGAGGATCTCGGGGACTTTTCCTGGTTCGAGGATACAGTACGAGATCCTACTGAATGTCGTACCGATGTCAAACGCTATGACGAGTTTACTAGGACCAGTGTACACTTGAAGGTCGCCCATGATTTGTTAGCTGAGGAAAGGAAGTGGGTCCGAGTGCGAGGGCAGAGGGTAGCAAATTGCCTCGGTGAGATCCGAGATGAAGGCCTTGAGGACGATCCATCGATTCAACGTCGACGGTGACTTCTCTGCGGTGGTGGCAAACGTTACATACGAGCCTTCGACTGAGTGACGCCAACGCTTCTTCTCCTCCGCCACCTCCGATCGCGAGTCCTTCACTCGTGGTCACTTCACCCGGAGCTGCGCTCTTCGTCGCTTTCCCCCACCGCCTCTCCCTAGCGACACTTCAAAGCTTCCGTCTCTTCTGCCTCTCCCATTCCGGGTTCCGGGATTTGTCGGCGCCCGTGCAGCTCAACCACAGCCCTTTACCAAGTTCATAACCGTACATTCTCAGCATCCGTTAACAATCTGTACAGTACTACGTCGCCTACCAATGATAACGACCTTGTCCCCCTAGACATGTCCCGCGAGCGATGTCCAAAGACGCCAACAAGGCTCGGTCCACTCCAACTCCAGAGCTTCGACGATCATCGAAAAACCTGCTACTCGCACTTGAGGTCGTATGAACGTTCCTGGTTTCTACGTCGTCAAGCCACAAGGTGTTCGCGAGCTAGTCAGAGCCATGGGAATTACTAATGGGAGGCAATCATTGTGATCATGAAGTGCTTTGCTGCGTGGTAAGTAGCGACAGCAGCACTACAATGCGATCATTGAGTACCGATCATCCACTTTCGCGAACGTCTAGTCAAGCCCACTCCTCCATCAATTGCCTCAGCAATCAGTTGAGCTGCGAGAACACCAAAAAAGTATGGCATCGACCCCTGAAGAGCTTGCGTTGTGCCTGCGATCTTGTGGTCCTTGAAGGGCCATTGGACACCGAGCTCTCCAAGTACCTTGTCCATTTTGGTCTCCCCTTCACCTCCCAGAAAGCTCAGTAACACCGCGAGTTCTCTCTTGCATTTGGTCGGTGTACTCTCCTTTCCGTTCCACTCATCTATGAAGCTCTGCACCTCGGGAATACGCGGTGATGGATGCTTGATGACGATGGCT